>CP139508.1:163333834-163473733 GCA_021014915.2 Artemisia tridentata subsp. tridentata
ACACCACTTTTATTAAGGTGTGTTTGGTATGCGACTATTTGAATCAATGAATGACAATGATAACCACCGCAAATGTTTGGTTAGCAAGTTGAGGAATGAAACTATCAATGGATACCCATAGACTCATAATTGGGGGGAGAGACTCCTTTTTTAATTCATTCCTTATTCATCTGGGCCCCATCTTGAATATTAACTACAATAACCACTTGTATTTTTCTTTTGGGATAATACCACCAAAATGTAGTAAACTTGACACCTTTTCGAAAAAATTTCAAAAAAAAAAATTCGAAAATAATTTCTAAAATTTTTATTTTTTTTTTGATAAAATTTCTAAAATTTTTTATCGAAAATAATTTATAAAAAAAAATTTCGAAAAAAAAAAATTTCTAAAAAAAATTTCTAGAAAAAAATAATTTTCTAAAAAATAATATTTTTCTAAAAAGTAATTTTGAAAAATAATTTTTTTTCTAAAAAATAATTTAGAAAAAAAAAATAATTTCGAAAAAATAATTTCGAAAAAAATAATTTCTAAAAAATAATTTCGAAAAAAATAAATTCGAAAAATAATTTTTTTTTCTGAAATATAATTTTCGAAAAATAACGTGGATTATTTTTTTTTTCTAAAAAATAATTTCGAAATAAATTTTTTTTCTTTTCGAAAAAATTTCTAAAATTATTTTTTTTTAACATACCAAACAATATTTTTCGATATACTCAGTTACTCCCATTTGTGATTCCCGTGTCCCCGCAAAAATACCAAACAACATTAATCATACTTTTTTATCAATCTCATACCATCCATTTATCAAATACATAGTGATTGTGATTCCTGCTTACAAACCAAAGGCACCCTAAGCTTACCCAAACACCATTATCTAATATATTAAAAAGGCAGGAATGCGCTACGGTAGAAAACAGTGTTCCACAATGAAAAACAGTACTCGATATATGAACAGTATCCTGTGCAGTTTGGCCCATTATTTACAAGCCCAGCCCAGACACCACAAGATTAGACAGTCATTAGACATATAATACATAAAACATGTAACTAAAACATGGCATATTATCTGATATTGTGTTTTGAAAGGCTCGAGGTGCACTAAGGCGCAAAGGGGGTCAAAGAGCCTCGAGGCGAGGCGCACTCCAAGGCGCGGGATTCATGAATACGAGGCGCACTAAATAAATTAAGTTTTTTATAACATATATGACTGATCCGTGCTGTAGTGTATATATAAATAATATCAGACGGATACACGTGAGAAAAGACAAACCAACCCTTTAGGAAAAAGGTAAACTTGCAAAAACTCACGCTTGTGTGATACCGGGCAAGTGATTACCCAGGTCGTGTCCCAACGAGGTGTGAATGGACAATCGTTTGAGGTTTAGAATTAGAGTGACTGATGATTGGGATATGGAATTTTGATTTTTTTAATTCTAATTGACAAATGATAAACAAATTCTCACGGGAATATTAAGGTTTAAACCAAGGTTGTCAAAATCGCGATCCTGATCGTAGGATCGTACGATCCTACGATCCTACATATAAAAAACGAGCAGGATCTTAGTAGGATCTTAATTTATTCAGGATCGGTCTAGGATCGTAGGATCGCACGCAGGATCGTAGGATCGTAAACGATCTGATCCTACTATAATCCCATGTTTTTATCTCAAGTGGAGCAAGATCGGTGTAGGATCGTAGGATCGCACACAGGATCGTAGGATCGTAAACGATCCGATTCTACTAGAAGTTCATGTTTCTTATTGTTTTTGCTTTTATCATCCATTTAGATTCGTTTATCATATAAAATATTATATAGAAATATAAAACTACAACCCTTATACAAAAATATATACATTTTCATAGGATCTTACGATCCTGATCCGATCCTACGATTACGATCTTGTGAAGCCGAAAACGATCCTAGGTAGGATCCCGATCCTGACAACCTTGGTTTAAACAAATTAAACTAAAAACGCGATACGGGAATTCTAAAAACGGGCTAAAAACTGAAATATTAGGAAATCTAATCCTAAAAAGTACAAAATTATTTTTCTTAAATCCTAAATAATAAAAGAAAATTTTAGAAAAAAGATTTATATTTTTCTGACTTTTATATTTTTTATTATGAATTAAATAATAAAAGAAATTATTTAAATGATTTAAAAATAGGAAATGACTTGGGAAAAATCTGAAAAACTTAAGGTAAATCTAAAATATTATTCTTAATCTAGGAAAAATAAAATCAGAATTTATCTAAACTCTAATAAGCAAATGGGCACCAAGGGCTCAGAAATAGTTCAAATAACTTATTTAAGCATAAAACAACTTAATTTGATCAAATAAGCATAATGAATAAGCTGATAAGCACTTGGGCAGTTTCACAACTTATGCAGAAACAATGGCTAAACCACCAACTTGCAGATCAGATAAGTACTTCAAATAAGCTGATTAGGGAAAACAAAGACCAGATTCTAAAAGCTTATACTATAGGCTACTTTCAAACTTAAAATGCCCAAATTCCCAGATCAATTGCTTATTCAAATTTGCCCTAGATCAGATGGTCTAGGGACTAAAAACTGATCTAGGTTTGAATCAGTGAACTGGGGGAAATTGCAGACCAAAATTAAGCTGTGAAATAAGCTATAAATTGCAATCCCAGATTATACCTTAAAAGCTAGTTGTGTAAACTATTTGTAAACCAAAAATCAGGACTTTAGCTTAACTGGTTAAGCCACAAATAAGCTTAGATCAGTAGCTACAAGGGTCAGATCTGCTCAGTATATACTGATGCAGCAGAAACAGTTTTAGGGCTTTTTCTCTTTCAATACTTGACCAATGTTCACCAATTCCTGGAACCTTCCTTTAACACCTACTAGGGACTCAATAATGCCAAAAATGAGGTTCAAATAAGCTCAGCTTATTCTGAGCTTATTGAGGCAGTCTACCTATTCTAATTTTTGCAACTTGGGATCCAAAAACCTCAAATCAGTTCAAATGGCTTAAAATCTAATGAACACTGCTTATAGTACTCCTAATAAGCTCAAACAAAACTTGTAAGAAGGCAAATGAACAGTAATCAGAAGCTTATGACCCAGAATGACCTAGTGCCAAACACTACTTATTGTTGACTGATTTTTACTTTCACACTAGAAATGACTAAAACATCCTAAGATTCTGACTAATTAGTGAATAACTAACTTAACTAAGATGAATTGAGCAGATTCCAAATAAAGATAAGCACTAAATAAGCTAAGAGCTTAATTTGACTTAGTTGACTGATGTTGACTTTTTATTGGAAATGAAACTAATACTCAAACTAATTATTTAAACAACTTACTTATACTTCAAATAAAACAGATAAACTAAGAAAATGACAATAAGCAATTAAATAAGCTATGGAACAGTGACTTAGAAAATAATGCAAAAATATAGAAAATGGCTTACAACTGACTTGGCTTATAACACAGTGAACTAGTGATCAGAACTCACCTAGCTTGTCAACAACAAGCTAGATACCCACTTTCAACCTTCCTGAATAGCTTATTTTACCAGAACAGCTTAATGTGAGCTTCTTTGACTTTCATTGACTTTCTTGATAATTTGAAATTAAGAACTGCTAATCACTATATAAGCTTACAACAAGCTATCATAAGCTTATATAAGCTTATAGCAAGGGTAAGGAGGCTTGTGAGTGATTCTTAACAAATGAATAGCTTAATACAATTTAACAGTTACACTAGAAACTTGGAAACATGAAACTTTCATTAATTTGGAAAATTAGTACAATGATAACATTAAATAAACTGAAAATAACTTGGAAAAATGACTGAAAGTTGAAATTGCTAAAACTTAAACAACAAAAATAAAATACGATTAAGATAAATTAACTACTGCCCATTACAGGCTACATTGGCTCCTATTTATACTAAAAATGAAGTGGGATTTGTCTCTTATCTTCCTCTGATCCATTCTGATCCCTTGGATGCCTTTGAAACAATCTGAGTCATCCAAACTCATTTTGGCGGGAAAAAGGTGTGAGTGGAAAATACCACTTGGTCTGATGGAGTGTGATGAGGAAGATGCATTTAATGTATCTTGGCTTGTTAGGTGAAGTGGGATAGGAGGAGGGGGTGGGTGTGTCAGGGATAAGGCGGTGGATATGGGTGGTTTCTGGTATGGTTTTTGGCGCGTTTGATGGTATAGAAGAAAGGTTTGACCGAAGTCAAACCTTTTGGCTAACTAACAAGAAAGAACAGGCCGGGTCATGGGTTATTTTGTTGGGCTTGGGAAATTGGGCTTGGTTGGTAACTGGGTTTAGTTATTTTGGCTGGGTTTATTTTTAGGATAGGATTTGATAGTGGATTAAACCTTAGGGACCATTGTTGTCATATTCTGAAAATCCAAGGACCATTTGTGTCATTTTGGTATTTTGGGGGTTGACTTTGACTCTGTCTTTGACTTTCGTCTTTACTTGATCAAATGTACAATTGTTGTCGAGTCGATCCAAAAATGCTCGTTTTCGTTCCGTTTTCAATCCTTCAATACCTGAAACACATAAAACACAAACCAAGGATATCTGCAGTATAATATGGGTGTTTTAGGTCATTTTAGTGTCTATTATGGGTATAAAATGATGAGTATTTAGACACTCATCAATCCCCCACACTAAGCTATTGCTAGTCCCTAGCAATCCGATCATATGAAGTAATGAAAGGATTAAAAGAATACCAAGTAAACCCCGATTTGATTTTTACATAATGCCAGAAATTTAAACTTAGAATGAAATATATAACACGCTTGATTTCCAAAAATGGTATCACGGAACAGGATTCACACAAACTGGGTGTTTCCAGGGAATTGTAATCGTCATCCTCTTTTTGATACTCCCAACTAAGCTTAAACTCAATGTGCAAATACTTTTGTAAAATGCTAACACTACTTATATCAATAATCTATGTAAGCCGAAACTTAACTTTTCACTCACACATTTATCAAGTTTAGGTGACTTTGCTTATATTCAAAATTTTGATAACAAAAATCGACGTTTTTATAAAACTTTGACTAATACTAGTTGAAAGATAGATTTAAAATTCACAACAAGCAAGCTTCAAAATTTATTGCATTTTGCAATATCATTCCATTTTATTTCCTGATGAAGCGAAAAGTGTACCGCTTTTAGGGGGTCATTTAAGCCCTAAATCGTATTTATTTGATCAAATATTGCCCTAAATCGTTCCTTTTATCATTTTAGGTACTTTGGAGAAGAAATCTGGAAAAGGAAGCATTTTGGACGTTTTTGGAGCATAAAAGTGAAGAAAACGACAAAGTCTCAAAATCGGCTAAAAAGTACCTTTGATGGCGTCAGGTATTGCCCTAGACGGCGTCATGGCTTGGCAAGAAAAAAGTGGATATGAAAATTACTCATGATAAGCCAGAGAATTTTGCATGAAAAATCTGACGGCTTCACCCTTTGAAGTGATCAAGGTCGTCACGGCTTAACTTAAAGAGGGACGGCGTCAAGCCATAATCTGACGGCGTCAAGCCTTGATAAGTCAGAACGGATTTTGGAGGTCTAAAGAGGGACAGCGTCAGGAAGGCCATCCGGGAACCCTAAAAGCGGCGAGGTGACGGCGTCAGAATCTACAACGTGACGCCGTCAGCCCTTAATCTCTATATATAGTTTTGCAATTTTTTGTCATTAGTGTGGAACTTTGTGTGTGAAAAACCCTAAGACGATTTTAGCAGCTTTTTCAAGGCTTTTTGCCTTGAGATCTTCCATGTTACATTGAAGATAAGTTATCAATTAATCATTCAATATGTCTATGTGTTGTTTGATTCTATCTTGTTCTTGTCTTTTGTTTAACATGCTAGGCTAGGTTTTCTTTGTGTTTGCTTAGATCTAATGAAACCTAGCTATTGATTATTGGTTATTAGTGTGTTATTAGTTGTATTGGATGATTGTTCATCTATGTTAGGCTTAAGAAAACTGGCTAACTTCCTATTCGGTAACTTGCTTGAACGTCTTAAGAAGCATGAACCAATGCGTACTAAGGTTTTTATGGTTGTATTTAATGCATGAGCGAATTCTAGTGATCCCATGTTAGGAGCTTCCTAGCCGGCTCGACATAGGAGTGAAGTAGGAGTTCATAGAGTTGGGGAAGTACGTACGCCACCCCACGATTGGTATTAAGGAATACACCCGTCATCCACGCAATTAATACACACTAATCAACCGGTAAAAGATAGTTAGGGAGTAAGGAAATCTAAGTAAACACATTTCTCTCCACATAATTTTTACCACATTTTCATTTTCAGTTATTTTATTGTATTTGCATTCGTAGTTACTTGGGTTAGTTGACTAGCAACTAATTCCGCCCACTCTTTCAAACCCGAGATTTTACTTGCTTTCATAAAATTATAAAAACACAAAAAGAATCTTCTCTCACCCTTAGACCTATTAGAGTAGTTTTTCATACCTAACGAACACTATTCCCTGTGGAGAACGATCAATCCCCCGTACTTACCACTACACTATACTACATCGGTCAGGTACACTGCCTGGTGGGGTTGTAAGCCTCTTGAGATCCCTCGAGAGGTAAAACCTGTTGTAAGGTTGCAAAACCACGCATCAAGTTTTTGGCGCCGTTGCCGGGGAATAGTTATTGTTTAGGTTGAATTTTTATTTTATTAGGTCTACTCACTAGATTCCTTTCTAGTGAGATTTTTATTTTTCTTTTTATTAGATTTCTTTAGTCTATCTTTTTCTTCGTGCCCTTTGTTTGTAAAACCATTTTCATTTGTCACCATGGCGGATGAAATTCCATTTAGATCATTAACAATAGAGGAACAATTACTTTACACGGATAGATTTGCTTCCTGTTGTTCCAATGAATTTTTAAGTGATCTTAGATATATACAAGAGGAGATGGGTATAAAGTTTGATAGGTTTGATGAATTATGTGCATGTGTGGCTTCTATTAAACAATCATTGTTAGGATCAACTCCTTTTAATAAGACCCTTTGGAAAAAATTTGAGGAAAGCCTCCTAACCGTGAACCATAAGTTTAATGAATTAATGGGTTCGTATACATCACAACTTGAGGAAACAATTGAGGAGGATTTAGCCGAACATGAGCATATTGAGCAAAAAGACCTAGGTTTTATGATCAATGACTTTGAATCTCAAGGAACACATGATGAATCCTTTAGGCAAATTGAACATAGTAATCATGTTATCGGGGAAGATTCTTATGAATCGGACTTAGAACTTGAAATGGCTAGAGAAGGATTTGAGATACTTAGGAACATGTTTGGGTTAGATTCTACTAAAACACATGATGTGGATATAATTGATATAGAGACAAGGAAGGATGAGGTAAATAACACAAACCTACAAAGTACCCCACAAGTCCTACCATCATTCGAGGCATACACACCGCCCGTGACTTACCCGGAAGAAGTAGAAGGGACTATAGGAACCCCAATTAAAGTAGAACCTTTGGAAGAAACAAAACTAGAAGAAATAGGTTTGAATACTTGTAGTCATAACCTTTCTTTTAGTTCTATGGAAGTTCCTAGTTTGATGAACCGGAGCCTAAACCAAAACCGTTACCTAATCTTCCATCCTTAGATGTGAACTTAGGAATTGAATTAGGTCCCGATCCACCCATCAAACCATATAGTCCGGGTAGTTTTATGTTGAAGGTAGTAGACTCTAAGCCTTGTAGAGAGGAAGTTGACATAGGAGTGAACCATAACCTTTCATACTTACATCACCCATTCATGATTGATCACAAGAAACACTATGGGTTTAAACCGGGTTTATTAGGTCAAGATGGATTCCCAACTAGGAATCTCTCGAAGTTGATAGAAGATGATCCCTTTTTAGGAGAAAACTTTAATTCACCCATTGACCAAAGTGAACTAGGTAAGGTTATGATGAAAGGAGCACACCCCTTTGAGTATATAATTCATCCACCACTCTTTCCTCACGCGGCATACTTCCACCAAGATGGTGTGTATCGCTACTATCACCCGCACTTAATCCTAAGTGTAGGGAAAACCTCCCCTATTTCCGTTAAATAAGGGTAGAGTCAGGCTCGTGACTCGAACAAAAACAAGCGCTTCTTGGGAGGCAACCCAAGCTTTATTTGCTTTGTGTGTTTATTTATTTGTTTGTTTGATTTTATTTGTTTCCGTATGTATGTTTAATTTTTATTTTTATTGATTCATGTTCAAAACTAAATTGTGAAAATGCTTTATCTTGTTTTTAACTTCGTCTTAACTACATATAAAGGTATTTTGCAAAAGATAAGTGTAAGGGAAATCCAAATCGGTTTATTAGAACACAAATGAACATGAATCATAATAATATTAAATTAACATACATATTAGTATTTGTTTGAGTCAAATGCTTGTATCGAGTCATAATGATGTTTTGCAGGATTTCCAGGAAGTAAGGTGTAGGTTTTTCCAAAAATTTTCCGGAAACTTAACATGAGGATTCTGTCAGACCATTTCTGACGGCGTCAGGCTTTACAACCTGACGGCGTCAGGTTTAATTTTCTGAAAATTTTTGAAAGTTTTGTTTTCATAAAAAGTTTTTATTAAATCTATAACTTATAATCTCCAGGAATCTGCAAAATTATCATTCCACAAGCATTATATCCTTATATATAGAGTTTATCCCGCCGATGTTATGCAGGTTTTCATGTTTGTTTTCTCAGCTTTAACAGGTTATTTTGGACAAGGAAATGTTTGTTGGATCAAGCTTATGGCGATGCATTAGTCATGGAGCTTCAACATTACTTTGGAAGAAGATCTTACCGTGTTACCACATTATCCACCGAGCGAATCAGGGGAGTATTTGATTTCATTCTTTTACCTTATTTACTTTTACATCTTGTTATTTGAACATTGGGGACAATGTTCATCTTAAGTGTAAGGGGGGGTAAAGTATGATACTTTAGAGAATACAATTGCACTTGATTTTTGTTTGTTTGATGGTAGATGTGTAATAAAACTGAGATAAATACCTGTTAGGGCAATTTTAGTGCCAAATTTAAAATTTTTTATAACATATAGGAGTGAAACTTTGATCTTAATGAGCGTCTCACGGATAGGAGTTATATGACTAGCACAAAACCGTACCACTAAAAAATTTTCCACCCCCAAATATGTGAGGTTCGCCCCTAGAATTGGTAGGAAAAGCATTTATGCTATGATGTGTGTACCGGTAGCACTTAGATTCTAGAACTTGCGTTAGGACCATTCCAAGGCCACAAGTGAGACTACATTCATGTAGTTAGATTTACTACATGATAAGAGGCATTAGGATTAACCCATTGTTTTACACCTGTGTTTTTGTTATAATTACATTGGCTACATTGGTCAAGTAATTCTCCCACACCCTTTGCGTTGTACTCATTTTTAGTACACGATACCCCTAGTACACCCCTCAGAGCCTATCTTTTCGTTTCGATCTTTAAGCATTCTACTTAAAGGAAGAATTTGTTACACCCCACTTAAATGTACACCCAAATCGCCTTAGCCTACCTTGTATGCACTCATTTTTAGTGCATTATTGTGACAACATTTGTTTAAACCCAAGTTAATTATCTAGTTGATTACATGGTTGCTAAGTCGAGTCATATCCTTGTACATATTGTTTTGGGACGATTGGGACTCATGGGTAAAGTACTAGTGTAATGGAGTAATGGGGAAGAACATCATTTATTACCCCCATATGTGCTAAATATTTTAAAAGTACTCCAAGTGTTTCGATTATCTTAATTCGAGTCATTAGAATAGTTATTTGTAAAGTTATGTAAAAGTTCAAGTGTAAGGGGAATGCAATGCCCCTATGATGTATTATTTTGGATGGTAGGGCAAGAGTGTATGCAAAAAAAAAAAAAAAAAAAAAAAAAAAAAAAAAAAAAAAAAAATCGAAAAAATCAAGAAAAAATACAAAAAAAATGAGAAAAAGAAAAATAGAAAAAAACATACGGACTACCATCCCGTTTCATTTTATGTTTATTTTATGTTTTTGTTATTTTGTTTTTAAGATTGAGTCGAGTCTTGGCTTTAACTCGCCACCAGTAAAATATTCCTTATCCAACAAAACCGTGTTTATCATATCCCTACACCTAACGTTATAACCCATTTAAAAGCCCTCTTTGATAGTTTATCTTAGGTGCTTACGCCTAGTGGAGGAGGTTTTTGATCCTTTCCCAAGCCTATGGTAATCTATTTGCTATGACAGGTAGTGAGAGATATTATCCGTTTTCATTTATGAGATTTATTTTGATGACACTTGAGAGATGTGAGTATCTAAACACTACTTGTGAGGTGCTAGTTTGTAATCTCCGTGCTTATTATGATTAAAGTGGAACGAATATTTGTTGTAATTACTTTTATATTAGTGTTAAATGACCCCTAACTTGTATTTTGATTAGAATAAAAGCGCATTTGCTTGAGGACAAGCAAATCTCAAGTGTAAGGGTATTTGATGAAGCGAAAAGTGTACCGCTTTTAGGGGGTCATTTAAGCCCTAAATCGTATTTATTCGATCAAATATTGCCCTAAATCGTTCCTTTTATCATTTTAGGTACTTTGGAGAAGAAATCTGGAAAAGGAAGCATTTTGGACGTTTTTGGAGCATAAAAGTGAAGAAAACGACAAAGTCTCAAAATCGGCTAAAAAGTACCTTTGACGGCATCAGGTATTGCCCTGGACGGCGTCATGGCTTGGCAAGAAAAAAGTGGATATGAAAATTACTCATGATAAGCCAGAGAATTTTGCATGAAAAATCTGACGGCGTCACCCTTTGAAGTGATCAAGGTCGTCACCGGCTTAACTTAAAGAGGGACGGCGTCAAGCCATAATCTGACGGCGTCAAGCCTTGATAAGCCAGAACGGATTTTGGAGGTCTAAAGAGGGACGGCGTCAGGAAGGCCATCCGGGAACCCTAAAAGCGGCGAGGTGACGGCGTCAGAATCTACAACGTGACGCCGTCAGCCCTTAATCTCTATATATAGTTTTGCAATTTTTTGTCATTAGTGTGGAACTTTGTGTGTGAAAAACCCTAAGACGATTTTAGCAGCTTTTTCAAGGCTTTTTGCCTTGAGATCTTCCATGTTACATTGAAGATAAGTTATCAATTAATCATTCAATATGTCTATGTGTTGTTTGATTCTATCTTGTTCTTGTCTTTTGTTTAACATGCTAGGCTAGGTTTTCTTTGTGTTTGCTTAGATCTAATAAAACCTAGCTATTGATTATTGGTTATTAGTGTGTTATTAGTTGTATTGGATGATTGTTCATCTATGTTAGGCTTAAGAAAACTGGCTAACTTCCTATTCGGTAACTTGCTTGAACGTCTTAAGAAGCATGAACCAATGCGTACTAAGGTTTTTATGGTTGTATTTAATGCATGAGCGAATTCTAGTGATCCCATGTTAGGAGCTTCCTAGCCGGCTCGACATAGGAGTGAAGTAGGAGTTCATAGAGTTGGGGAAGTACGTACGCCACCCCACGATTGGTATTAAGGAATACACCCGTCATCCACGCAATTAATACACACTAATCAACCGGTAAAAGATAGTTAGGGAGTAAGGAAATCTAAGTAAACACATTTCTCTCCACATAATTTTTACCACATTTTCATTTTCAGTTATTTTATTGTATTTGCATTCGTAGTTACTTGGGTTAGTTGACTAGCAACTAATTCCGCCCACTCTTTCAAACCCGAGATTTTACTTGCTTTCATAAAATTATAAAAACACAAAAAGAATCTTCTCTCACCCTTAGACCTATTAGAGTAGTTTTTCATACCTAACGAACACTATTCCCTGTGGAGAACGATCAATCCCCCGTACTTACCACTACACTATACTACATCGGTCAGGTACACTGCCTGGTGGGGTTGTAAGCCTCTTGAGATCCCTCGAGAGGTAAAACCTGTTGTAAGGTTGCAAAACCACGCATCACTTCCTGGAATAAAGGATCCAAGGGTCGTTACAACGGAGAGTTCCAAGACCTTAACGCCTTTCAGAATTAAGGGTCCAAGGGCCGGTGTAAGAGGGTAGCCAAGACCTAAACGCCTTCCGGAAATAAGGATCCAAGGGCCGATCTTGAACCTTAGCTTTTTAGCAAATTTATTTATTACTTAACTTTTACATTATTATGACATATGCTTGTTCTAACGTTTAAATAAAGCTTTGAACTAGTATTTTTGAAAATCGTAAAGAAAAATGATTTTGTGTGATCAAAAGTTTGAAAATAAGCACTAATTAAGTCAGATTAGTTATCTCCTGGGAGGAAAAGCCATAGATTACGTATATAAGCTCTAAAGAGAACCAACTACTCTACGCTTAGCATTTTTATTTGCACAAATCATAAAACCTTAGTCTAATAGTTAAAGAAGCAGCCAGATCAATACTCTGGCAGAGTCAGGATTCCCTTTGTTCTAACCTAATCAAGACTAAACACTTCTTCTTTTTTATTGCCATTTTCTTATCTAAAAACGAAAAAATTTTAAAATTTTAGCCAAAACGGGGGTACTAGGGCACTAGAAGGTACAATGTGACAAAATTCGAGAGAATTCCCCCCCACACTTAGAATTGAATATTGCCCTCAATATTCAAAGTACCGGCTATTATGCCGAGACTTAGAACGTAAAAAGGTAATACTAATAGCCAAGTGTGTGAAAGAAATCTCATTTTTCACAAAAAGGATTAAAAAGATATCCCTAGATAATCGTTAGCAAAAGGATAGGATATTGGGCGGCTGGATTGAAAACAGGCGCGGCAATCATCACAATCCAAGGGAAACCTGAAAATCAGAGCAAACAACACAAAAGAGCACATCACAGTGGGATTCCCCCACACTTAGTGTTAGAAATAAGAGAGAAGACAGAAACATGGGCGTTTACCCATGCAATGCTAATGTTTTTGTTAACCGAGTCACTAGCTTGACTCGACCCCGAATTCATTGGTTCATGGGGAAGCAAGTGGAAGAAACAATCTCCATCGGACTTTCATTAAATGTTTTTGGATTAACATTTGGACATATGAAAGTTCCACACCGACGAGATACCCACGGTATTTTAACAGTAGAAACTATCAGGGAAGATACCGGGGTCAAAGATAGTGTCCTCATTCCCATAGGAGAAAAGGGAAAGAGAAATCACACCATATGTGATGAAGAGAAAAAATATCATGATGATTATCAGGAAGAACTCTTCATCATCAGAAGCAAATTTGTCTTCAACGGGAGGGAGGGTTGGGATGATTTTATCAATAAGCACATTCTTATGATTACGTACACCTCCCCCCACACTAGAATCATCCTCAGGATCAAAATAGAAATGATCATATTCCGGAGGAGATATAATATGAGAGAGTTCACTGGAGAACTCCTCATGATAAAGATCATTCATATCAAAATGAAATGCATCATACTGAGAAAGAGAAGTGGTACTGCCACTTCCCACTTCTTCCGAATGATCGATATCAAAGCAAAAGGCTTCATAAGCCGGGAGAGAAAAATCAGAATGAGGAGTGGGATTGCCACTACTTTCTTCTTTGTCATCAAAGATAAAACTCTCATATTCGGGAACAAAATCCTCGAGCTTGAGCTCCGGAGGATCTAACGGCTTATCTTTAACAACAACATCCTTCGGGGGAAGGAAAATAATGGTTCATCAAATACCATTTTTTCTAATAACGGAGCATCTCCCCCCGGATCACAATCAGGCTCAACAATTTCCAGCGAAATTGGAGCATCAAACAAGAAAACCTCGAGCTCTTCCATAGAGATATCACTTCCCTCAAGCGGAGGAGAAGGATGGGAAGAGTCGGAAATGACTGGTGCAGAATAAGGAATGGGATTTTTAGTTTCATCCACATAATCAAAAATTTCAACACGATAAACCAATTCCGGAGGTGGGACAAGTGGTGTGCTCTTAGAGCTAGCAATTTTCACCACTTCCGATGTGATCTCCGATTCTTGTTCATCATAATCGAAAACGCTCTTAACTTCTGCATTACAACTTTCAAACCATTTGCTTGTACCCGGGGCAATTTTCATCGCTTTGAGTTCAGCACGTTTTTGTGAAAGACTCTTAACCGTGAATCTTGAAAGTATCGAATCACTTCTTTTGGAAGTAATTACGGTATCAGATTTTTGATCAACCATAGCAACGTTGCCTTTGGTGGTTAGAGGTTTAGAGTCTTGATTAATGTTAAACGTGACTTCTTCATTATCAACCCGAATGGTTAATTCTTCGGCATATACATCAATGTTAGCACGACTCGTTCTTAAGAAGGCTCTCCCCAGTATGAGTGGAACTCGAGGATCGGCATCAAAGTCTACCACAACGAAATCAGTAGGAAAATGGAACTTTCCTACTTTCACAATGACATCCTCGGCTATTCCAAGTGGACGTTTTATAGTACGGTCCGCTAGCTCGAGTGTCATGCAAGTAGATGTAAGCTCTGGAAGAGATAATTTCTCCCATACTGAGAGTGGCATAAGGTTAATGCTTGCGCCAAGATCGGCCAAGGCTGAGCACTGAACCATCCCTAAGAAATCACAAGGGATTAAAAACTTGCCGGGGTCTCCGAGCTTTTCGGGAAGCTTTTTAAGGAGCACCGCCGAGCATTGTTCGTTTAGTGGGGTCTTTGCCAACTCAGACAACTTATCCTTGTTGCTTAGCAAACTTTTGATTGTAGATGCAAATTTGGGCATGAGAATGAGAGCATCTGCAAAGCCTATGTCAAAGGGCAAATCAGTGAAGATTTTAAAGAATTTCTCCATCTGTTGATTCTTTTTGTCTTTAAGCTTCTGATCATTAAGCCTCGAAGGATATGGAATTGAAGGCTTAGGATTGGTCTTCGGAACTTCGAGTTCCGGAACTGGAGTTTGGACATCTGGAGGTTGGACGTGTGCGGTACTTTGTGGGCTTGAGAAATGCACTTTGTCCTTTGTCACCTCGGCATCTCGATTCACTTCCCCCGGAGGAGGGGGCATAGGAGTCGAGGGTCCATTATGCGTCTTACCACTACGAGTGGTGACGGCTTTCAACTCAGCATTAGGATTAGTAATGGTATTGCTCAGAAGTCGTCCGGAAGATGAAGAGGATTGGTTCATGTTCATATTCATGAAACTGCCCATCATATTCTTCAACTCATTTGTTTGACGAGACATCGTAGTATCAATTTCCTTTCTCAACTCGACTTTCATATTATTGATTTGAGTCTGCATTGAACGCATGCTAGACTCAGTAATTTTCATGAAATCATTAGTCAAAGGAGCTTGATGAGGTTGTTGATAAACATGTTGATTCGGAGCTTGATAAGGTTGGTTGAAATTGTTACGGTTCTGGTTGAAATTCTGAGAATTGTTGAAATTTTGTCCTTGATTTTGAACAAAGCGATTTTGATTATTTTGAGTTGGCACGGGTGGAAAACCAGGTGGTACCATAGCATTTGGTGCTCGGTAATGAGTTTCCGCTTGCGGTCGATATTGATTGTGGTTTACTGCAGCTAAGGGAGCTTAGTAAACAGAAGCATCGGTTGCTTGACAATCGTAATACGCATGCGGGCCACCACAAGTTTCACACACTTTGTTTATGGCTTTGATTTGTTCCGGTTTATGAATTTCACTCTTAATTTCTTTCACTTCCTTCATCATGTAACGAATTGCGTCCGTTAGAGCGGCTAACTCTGATGAGTTACCGGATGAAGAAGCAGGAGTGACAGGAACATTCACTTTGTTTCTAGAAATAGGAACTTTTGACTTATTCTCGCAAATTTCAATCACATCTTTAGGTCGACGATTCAAGATATTGCCACCGGCGGCAGCGTTAAGAGAATCTTGATCGTTTCCATTCAACCCATTGTAAAACGTATTGATCTGTTGTAACTCCGTGAAATCATGATGCGGGCATTTTCTTAGGAGATCTTTAAATCGGTCCCATGCCTCTCCGAAGTTTTCATCGAAACCTTGACGAAATCCAGAAATTTCATTTTTCAGATTAGTCGTCTTTGAAGGAGGAAAGAAATAATTGACAAATTTCTGTACGAGATCTTCCCAAGTTTCAATGGATCGAGGGGGTTCTTTTTCCAGCCAAATCCGGGCTGCCCCTTCGAGTGAAAACGGAAATAGCATCAATTTGACAACTTTTTGCGGCACATCCTTGTAATTGATTGTAGAGGTCAACTTGTTGAACCAACGGATGTGTGCATACGGATCTTCTCGTTCAAACCCGTGGAATTGGTTTGTAGACACGAGTTGAATCAAATGCGTTTTCAATTCAAAATGATCAGAGTCGATTGGTGGTAAAACGATGGCATCTCCGTAACCCTCGGTGGGTGCTTGGAGCATCTCCGCCATTGTTCGATTGTCTGCCATATTATCAATGGGAATAGTACGAATCTCGGGTTCAACTATTCGAGCAGCACGTCTACGATTACGTCTTCTCGGAATATCTACATGTTCACGTAAAGGACTTGTCGACGTAGAAGAACGAGTGCGCATGCACTAAAAAAATAATTTAATTAAATCAAGATCGAAGCAAAACACAAGGAACTTAAAACCTTAAATCAACAAGCGTACGGTAGCTCTCTGACTGAAAAACGCACAGAGTGGCGGAGGAGCAAAGGTGGGCAATAAATGCTCCTTAAAAACCCGCTCCTTTCGGTTCGTCAATTTAATGTCAAACCTCCTGAAACCTCCGTTAGAGTTTGTTTATCAATCAAAGGTGAGCCGAATTCGCAAGCGACACAAAGGCAAGTTTTAATCTGATGTTTGGGAACTTATTATGATAATACCCAAGTTGAGGAATATTATATTGATTTTGCTTTTATCTTTTATTTTACAATAAAACGGAAAATGTTTTTGGGTTTTTTATTTTTATATGATAATATATATAAAAGAAAAGAAAAATATTTTTGTATTTTATATGTTTATGAAAGTGGTAACTTCTGAAAGAAGGATCTCAAGTCACTAATCGTTTAGACTTAAACGATATTGTCGCAACACAACCTCCCCGGCAGCGGCGCCAAAATTGGATCACACCTGTCACGCGGGTGACCCGGGTTCGATCCCCGGCAGCGGCGCCAAAATTTGATCCGTGCTGTAGTGTATATATAAATAATATCAGACGGATACACGTGAGAAAAGACAAACCAACCCTTTAGGAAAAAGATAAACTTGCAAAAACTCACGCTTGTGTGATACCGGGCAAGTGATTACACAGGTCGTGTCCCAACGAGGTGTGAATGGACAATCATTTGAGGTTTAGAATTAGAGTGACTGATGATTGGGATATGGAATTTTGATTTTTTTTAATTCTAATTGACAAATGATAAACAAATTCTCACGGGAATATTAACGTTTAAACAAATTAAACTAAAAACGCGATACGGGAATTCTAAAAACGGGCTAAAAACTGAAATATTAGGAAATCTAATCCTAAAAGTGCAAAATTATTTTTCTTAAATCCTAAATAATAAAATAAAATTTTAGAAAAAAGATTTATATTTTTCTGACTTTTATATTTTTTATTATGAATTAAATACTAAAAGAAACTATTTAAATGATTTAAAAATAGGAAATGACTTGGGAAAAATCTGAAAAATTTAAGGTAAATCTAAAATATTATTCTTAATCTAGGAAAAATAAAATCAGAAGTTATCAAAACCCTAATAAGCAAATGGGCTAATAAGCAGTTTGGTAATAAGCACTAAAATAAGCTAGAAAGTACTAAAAATTACCAAGGGCTCAGAAATAGTTCAAATACCTTATTTAAGCATAAAACAACTTAATTTGATCAAATAAGCATAATGAATAAGCTGATAAACACTTGGGCAGTTTCACAACTTATGCAGAAACAATGGCTAAACCACCAACTTGCAGATCAGATAAGTACTTCAAATAAGCTGATTAGGGAAAACAAATACCAGATTCTAAAAGCTTATACTATAGGCTACTTTCAAACTTAAAATTCCCAAATTCCCAGATCAATTGCTTATTGAAATTTGCCCTAGATCAGATGGTCTAGGGACTAAAAACTTGATCTAGGTTTGAATCAGTGAACTGGGGGAAATTGCAGACCAAAATTAAGCTGTGAAATAAGCTATAAATTGCAATCCCAGATTATACCTTAAAAGCTAGTTGTGTAAACTATTTGTAAACCAAAAATCAGGACTTTAGCTTAACTGGTTAAGCCACAAATAAGCTTAGATCAGTAGCTACAAGGGTCTGATCTGCTCAGTATATACTGATGCAACAGAAACAGTTTTAGGGCTTTTTCTCTTTCAATACTTGACCAATGTTCACCAATTCTTTGAACCTTCCTTTAACACCTACTAGGGACTCAATAATGCCAAAAATGGGGTTCAAATAAGCTCAGCTTATTCTGAGCTTATTGAGGCAGTCTACCTATTCTAATTTTTGCAACTTGGGATCCAAAAACCTCAAATCAGTTCAAATGGCTTAAAATCTAATGAACACTGCTTATAGTACTCCTAATAAGCTCAAACAAAACTTGTAAGAAGGCAAATGAACAGTAATCAGAAGCTTATGACCCAGAATGACCTAGTGCCAAACACTACTTATTGTTGACTGATTTTTACTTTCACACTAGAAATGACTAAAACATCCTAAGATTCTGACTAATTAGTGAATAACTAACTTAACTAAGATGAATTAAGCAGATTCCAAATAAAGATAAGCACTAAATAAGCTAAGAGCTTAATTTGACTTAGTTGACTGATGTTGACTTTTTATTGGAAATGAAACTAATACTCAAACTAATTATTTAAACAACTTACTTATACTTCAAATAAAACAGATAAACTAAGAAAATGACAATAAGCAATTAAATAAGCTATGGAACAGTGACTTAGAAAATAATGCAAAAATATAGAAAATGGCTTACAACTGACTTGGCTTATAACACAGTGAACTAGTGATCAGAACTCACCTAGCTTGTCAACAACAAGCTAGATACCCACTTTCAACCTTCCTGAATAGCTTATTTTACCAGAACAGCTTAATGTGAGCTTCTTTGACTTTCATTGACTTTCTTGATAATTTGAAATTAAGAACTGCTAATCACTATATAAGCTTACAACAAGCTATCATAAGCTTGTATAAGCTTATAGCAAGGGTAAGGAGGCTTGTGAGTGATTCTTAACAACTGAATAGCTTAATACAATTTAACAGTTACACTAGAAACTTGGAAACATGAAACTTTCATTAATTTGGAAAATTAGTACAGTGATAACATTAAACAAACTGAAAATAACTTGGAAAAATGACTGAAAGTTGAAATTGCTAAAACTTAAATGATGAAGCGAAAAGTGTACCGCTTTTAGGGGGTCTTTTAAGCCCTAAATCGTATTTATTTGATCAAATATTGCCCTAAATCGTTCCTTTTGTCATTTTAGGTACTTTGGAGAAGAAATCTGGAAAAGGAAGCATTTTGGACGTTTTTGGAGCATAAAAGTGAAGAAAACGACAAAGTCTCCAAAGCTGCTGGAAAAGTATACTTGACGGCGTCAAGTATTGCTCTTGACGGCGTCATGTCTTGGCAAAAGAGGTGGATATGAAAAATACACATGATAAGCCAGGGAGTTTTACAAAGGAAGTCTGACGGCGTCACCCTTTGAAGTGATCAAGGTCGTCACGGTTTAAGCTAAAGAGAGACGGCGTCAAGCTTTATTCTGACGGCGTCAAGCCTTGATAAGCCAGGGAGGATTTTGGAGGACTAAAGAGGGACGGCGTCAGGATGACCATCCGGGAACCCTAGACACGGCGAGGTGACGGCGTCAAGATCTATAACGTGACGCCGTCAGCCACTAAGTTCTATATATAGTTTTGCAATTTTTTGTCATTAGTGTGCAACTTTGTGAGGAGAAACCCTAAGACGAATTTCTTCCATTTTTAAGGGTTTTATACCCTTGGATCTCCCATGTTTAATTGAAGATAAGTTATCATTTAACCATTCAATATGTCTATGTGTTGTTTGATTATATCTTGTTCTTGTCTTTTAATTAACATGCTAGGCTAGATTTATCTTGTGTTTGCTTAGATCTAATGAAACCTAACTATTGATTATCGGTTGTTAATGTGTTGTTAATTGTATTGGATGATTGTTTATCGATGTTAGGCTTAAGAAAACTGGCTAACTTCCTATACGGTAACTTGTTTGAACGTCTTAAGAAACATGAAGAAATGCGTACTAGGTTTTTATGGTTGTATTTAATGCATGAGCGAATTCTAGTGATCCCATGTTAGGAGCTTCCTAGCCGGCTCGACATAAGAGTGAAGTAGGAACTTGTAGAGTTGGGGAAGTACGTACGCCACCCCACGATTGGTATTAAGGAATACACCCGTCATCCACGCAACTAATACACACTAATCAACCGGTAAAAGATAGTTAGGGAGTAAGGAAATCTAAGTAAACACATTTCTCTCCACATAAGTTTCACAACCTTTTCATTTTCAGTTATTTTATTTTATTTGCATTTGTAGTTATTTGGGTTAGTTGACTAGCAACTAATTCCGCCCACTCCTTCAAACCCGAGATTTTACTTGCTTTCATAAAATTCTAAAAATACAAAAAGAATCTTCCCTCACCCTTAGACCTATTAGAATAGTTTTTCAATCCTAACGACACTATTCCCCTAGAGAACGATCAATCCCCCGGTACTTGCCACTTCACTATACTACATCGGTCAGGTACACTGCCTGGTGGGGATTGCAAGCCTCTTGAGATCCCTCGAGAGGTAAAACCTGTTGTAAGGTCGCAAAACCACGCATCAAGTTTTTGGCGCCGCTGCCGGGGAATAGTTATTGTTTAGGTTGAATTTTTATTTTATTAGGTCTACTCACTAGATTCCTTTCTAGTGAGATTTTTATTTTATTTTTCTAGATTTTCTTTAGTCTATCTTTTTTCTTCGTTTCTTTGTTCATAACCAATACCATCCGACATCATGGAAGGTGGTAATATCCTTGATCCCAACAACCCACCACCACAACAACACCCACCTCCTAGAGCCCGTACCTTAGGAGACTACTCTCGTCCTAGCCACCATGGCTATCGAAACACCATTGAGCTCACTCAAGGAGCCAATGTCACTCCCTTGCGATCCGACACCATCCGGTTGGTGCAAAGCGGATGCGCATTCCATGGACTTCGTTTCGAAGATCCTAACCAACATCTCAAGGACTTTCTCAAAATCGTTGATTCCATAGACCTTGATGTTGCCACTCGAGAGACGACCCGACTGCTTCTCTTTCAATTCTCTCTGCGGGACCAAGCTAGTCAATGGCTAGAGCATCTACCCGCAGGATCCATCACCTCTTGGGATGATCTCACCACTCGTTTCCTTGCTCAGTTTTTCCCACCAGGAAGAACTACCAAGCTAAGGAATGATATCTTGATGTTCCAACAACGTCAAGGCGAAACCCTCTACGAGGCATGGACTCGATTCAAGGACTTACTCCAAAACGTCCCTCACCATGGCATAGAACTTTGGCTCCAAGTCCAAATCTTCTATGACCATATCAATCTCTCCACGAGGCAAACCATTGACCAATCGGCCGGTGGTAAGCTACGTGATCTAAGTACGGAACAATCATGGGCTCTCCTAGAAGATCTTGCTCTTTATGACAACGAAAGTTTGAGTGATCCCCGTGATTTGAATAAAATGGTCAAGGCAATATCTTTGCCTTCGAACAATTCAAGCACTTCCGACCGTAGGATCATAGAACTTGAAGACCAAGTCAAGTTTCTTATGAAATCCTACGAGGCTCCTAAACCTTCAGGCCAAGTGAACAAAATCACTTCTTCGTGTAAATTATGTAGTGGTCCCCACGACACTCATGATTGCATGGAACTCCCCAAACAGGCTTTCAAAGAATTCGCTTCCACGCGAATCGATAAGGCGGGAGATAAGTGGCTCACCACTAATTATGGACCCAAGAATTCTGAAGATAGGTATGAGGCATGGAAGAGTAAGCCAAATTTTAGTTGGAACCAAACTCGAAGCGTATCATTCAATGAATCTCCCCTACTCACCTGGTCTGACCATTATCCTCATCAGCATACGCATAAACAACAAAATCGCGAGGAATCACTGCAAAAATTCATTCTCTCTCAAGAAACACAGCTCTCCAAACTTGAGAATCAATTCTGACAACAGCAAGTCGATATGAACAACAAGGTTGATAACCTGTTAAAGGTTATCAATGATCGCATTGCTGGTAGGTCAACTTGTGAGTTGGCACGAGTTAATGAGATCAAATCTGTCACGGTGACTCACCAAACACCCCCTCTTGTAAAAATCAAGCACCCTAGTAAACTATTCAAACAAATATCACAAAACGGAAAAGAAACTGGAGATACTCATACCCCTTCGAAACCACTCCACTTCGTGAACACCATTACAACAATACCTATTCCTAAACCCGATCTGGACCAACAATCAACCGAGAACGTGGACAATGAAATGGAGGATGAAGTTCCCGAAAAGAACCCCGAGGCGCCCGGCGACTATCTAGACTCACCAAAGAACTCGAGTACAAGAGAGGTGAGTGATGAGGAGGGCTCGGAAGGGAAATCTGAAATGCCTCATGGGCTCCCAGGACTGCTAGACCACCCCCTGGTGGAGGAACTTGAGAGGGGCACAACAAATTTGCCTATGGGATTTGGAGAGAGAATAGAGGATGGCGGTCCCAGGGTCTTTAAGATATCTTGCACCACTAGAAAAAAGTTTATAAAAGATGCCTACATAAACCCCAACTCTTCTATGAATGCAATATCCCTTTCTCTATATAACGAAGCCTTCACCAAACAGGTCAAATATGAAGGGTTTAATATCATAGGGGTAATAAGAAGGGTACCAATTGTGATAGAAAAGTTCCTCTTTCATATCGGGCTAACTGTACTTAATAACATGAACTCTATCATCAGCCCATCCTTAACTAGCCTTGTTCTAGGCAAACCATTCATAAAAGCAACAGGAGTGATACTCGATGAGGATGATAGTAGTGCATTATTTACCGATGGTGTCAGAAAAGTGATTTTTCGGGATGGCAGTGAAGAAGTGTATGAGTATCAACCATCAGCAATTTGCAACACATGGGGGCTACACGGTAGAAGGCCTGGCCGAATTAAGCAACGTGATCCGAATAATCTCAAAATACCGTGCATGATTGGTCACAAGCATTTTTATAATGTTTACATTGACACATGTTTACCCAAAAATGTGATGTCCTTGTTTCATTATAACAACATTTGCAGATGGGGAATGATTCATAAAGGGAAGGATGACATTGGCATAGATGATGATGTACTGGTGTTTGTAGGAAATATGACATTCACTATGAGCTTCGCAATCGTCGATAATATCGAAAGGTACATCGATCCCAGGTTATCACAAGTTGTTTTTGGGGCACCTTTTTGCAAGGCCACAAGCTTGGTTGTGGACGAGCTCAATGGGATCATGACTTTCACCGATGGGATTAGGGAAATCTCATACCAAACGCCTTACAAGATGAGAGAATTCAAGGAGATTGATTATGGAGGGCTCGATGGGTTAAGTTCCCAACTCGTGTTATGTGATGATGATGTGAGAAGGGGATGTAAGGACACTTTTGACCTGTCGAGTGGATTCTTTAAGCATGATAAGGCGCTTAGTTCTAAATACCAAAACAATCCTTTTGATCTCGAGGACCCGAAATACCTTTACTATGAAAGTGATTCTGATAGAGAATCAAAGGAGAATGGCCTAGGAACCGTGACCAATGATGGAATCACGTAATGTACGTGACTTTGAGTCTAGCTACAAGACTCGTTAATAAAGAAAAGCGCTTCTTGGGAGGCAACCCAAGCTTTATTTGCTTTGTGTGTTTATTTATTTGTTTGTTTGATTTTATTTGCTTCCGTATGTGTGTTTAATTTTTATTATTATTAATTCATGTTCAAAACTAAATTGTGAAAATGCTTTATCTTGTTTTTAACTTCGTCTTAACTACATATAAAGGTATTTTGCAAAAGTTAAGTGTAAGGGAAATCCAAATCGGTTTATTAGAACAAATGAACATGAATCGTAATAATAATAAATTAACATACATATTAGTATAGTTTGAGTCAAATGCTTGTATCGAGTCATAATGATGTTTTGCAGGATTTCCAGGAAGTAAGGTATAGGTTTTTCCAGAAATTTTCCGAAAACTTAACATGAGAATTCTGTCAGATCATTTCTGACGGCGTCAGGCCTTACAACCTGACGGCGTCAGGTTTTAATTTTCTGAAAATTTTGAAAGTTTTGTTTTCATAAAAAGTTTTTATTAAATCTCTAACTTATAAACTCCAGGAATCTGCAAAATTATCATTCCACAAGCATTATATCCTTATATAGAATTTATCCCGCCGACGTTATGCAGGTTTTCGTGTTTGTTTTCTCAGGTTTAACAGGTTATTTTGGACAAGGAAATGTATGTGGAATCAAGCTTATGGCGATGCTTTAGTCTTGGAGCTTCTACATTCTCTTGGAAGAAGATCTAACCATGTTACCTCTTTATCCACCGAGCGAATCAGGGGAGTATTTGATTTCATTCTTTTACCTTATTTACTTTTACATCTTGTTATTTGAACATTGGGGACAATGTTCATCTTAAGTGTAAGGGGGGGTAAAGTATGATACTTTAGAGAATACAATTGCACTTGATTTTTGTTTGTTTGATGGTAGATGTGTAATAAAACTGAGATAAATACCTGTTAGGGCAATTTTAGTGCCAAATTTAAAATTTTTTATAACATATAGGAGTGAAACTTTGATCTTAATGAGCGTCTCATGGATAGGAGTTATATGACTAGCACAAAAACCGTACCACTAAAAAATTTTCCACCCCCAAATATGTGATGTTCGCCCCTAGAATTGGTAGGAAAAGCATTTATGCTATGATGTGTGTACCGGTAGCACTTAGATTCTAGAACTTGCGTTAGGACCATTCCGAGGCCACAAGTGAGACTACATTCGTGTAGTTAGATTTACTACATGATAAGAGGCATTAGGATTAACCCATTGTTTTACACCTGTGTTTTTGTTATAATTATGTTGGCTACATTGGTCAAGTAATTCTTCCACACCCTTTGCGTTGTACTCATTTTTGGTACACGATACCCCTAGTACACCCCTCAGAGCCTATCTTTTCGTTTCAACCTTTAAGCATTTTACTTAAAGGAAGAATTTGTTACACCCCACTTAAATGTACACCCAAATCGCCTTAGCCTACCTTGTATGCACTCATTTTTAGTGCATTATTGTGACAACATTTGTTTAAACCCCAAGTTAATTATCTAATTGATTACATGGTTGCTAAGTCGAGTCATATCCTTGTACATATTGTTTTGGGACGATTGGGACTCATGGGTAAAGTACTAGTGTAATGGAGTAATGGGGAAGAACAACATTATTACCCCCATATGTGCTAAATATTTTAAAAAGTACTCCAAGTGTTTCGATTATCTTAATACGAGTCATTAGAATAGTTATTTGTAAAGTTATGTAAAAGTTCAAGTGTAAGGGGATGCAACGCCCCTATGATGTATTATTTTGGATGGTAGGGCAAGAGTGTATGGAAAAAAAAAAAAAAAAAATCAAAAAAATCAAAAAAAAAAAAAAAAAAAAAAAAAAAAAAAAAAAAAAAAAAAAAAAAAAAAGTAGAAAAAAACATACGGACTACCATCCCGTTTCATTTTATGTTTATTTTATGTTTTTGTTTTTAGCTTAAGTCAAGTCTAGTTTTGGCTTAGCAACGCCATATTGTACATGTAATTAATCAAGATCTTTAACTCGCCACCAGTAAAATATCCCTTATCCAACAAAACCGTGTTTATCATATCCCTACACCTAACATTATAACCCGTTTAAAAGCCCTCTTTGATAGTTTATCTTAGGTGCTTACGCCTAGTGGAGAAGGTTTTTTTATCCTTTCTGAGGAGTGTGTAAATACTCATCATTTTTGTCTTATCTGAACTGCCAAAA
Organism: Artemisia tridentata subsp. tridentata; assembly: GCA_021014915.2. Lineage (NCBI taxonomy): Eukaryota > Viridiplantae > Streptophyta > Magnoliopsida > Asterales > Asteraceae > Artemisia > Artemisia tridentata. The sequence goes on from CP139508.1 coordinate 163,359,899, forward strand.
CATCCAAAAACACTCAGAAATGCATCAAAATACTGAAAATATCCTAGGGATTATGTTTTATATGTTTCAAATGCAAAATGTTTAAAAACAGTTGCAAAACGAACAAAGTTTGCAAAATTAACAGGTTATTTTGGACAAGGAAATGTTTGTTGGATCAAGCTTATGGCGATGCATTAGTCATGGAGCTTCAACATTACTTTGGAAGAAGATCTTACCGTGTTACCACATTATCCACCGAGCGAATCAGGGGAGTATTTGATTTCATTCTTTTACTTTTTTCTTTTACATCTTGTTATTTGAACATTGGGGACAATGTTCATCTTAAGTGTAAGGGGGGGTAAAAGTACGATTAGAGAATGCTATTACGCTTGATTTTTGTTTGTTTAATAGTAGATGTGTAATAAAACTGAGATAAATACCTGTTAGGGTAATTTTAGTGCCAAATTTAAAATTTTTTACAACATTTAGGAGTGAAACTTTGATCTTAATGAGCGTCTCACGGATAGGAGTTATATGACTAGCACAAAACCGTACCACTAAAAAATTTTCCACCCCAAATATGTGAGGTTCGCCCCTAGAATTGGTAGGAAAAGCATTTATGCTATGATGTGTGTACCGGTAGCACTTAGATTCTAGAACTTGCGTTAGGACCATTCCAAGGCCACAAGTGAGACTACATTCGTGTAGTTAGATTTACTACATGATAAGAGGCATTAGGATTAACCCATTTTTTTACACCTGTGTTTTTGTTATAATTACATTGGCTACATTGGTCAAGTAATTCTCCCACACCCTTTGCGTTGTACTCATTTTTAGTACACGATACCCCTAGTACACCCCTCAGAGCCTATCTTTTCGTTTCGACCTTTAAGCATTCTACTTAAAGGAAGAATTTGTTACACCCTACTTAAATGTACACCCAAATCGCCTTAGCCTACCTTGTATGCACTCATTTTTAGTGCATTATTGTGACAACATTTGTTTAAACCCAAGTTAATTATCTAGTTGATTACATGGTTGCTAAGTCGAGTCATATCCTTGTTCATATTGTTTTGGGACGATTGGGACTCATGGGTAAAGTACTAGTGTAATGGAGTAATGGGGAAGAACATCATTTATTACCCCCATATGTGCTAAATATTTTAAAAGTACTCCAAGTGTTTCGATTATCTTAATTCGAGTCATTAGAATAGTTATTTGTAAAGTTATGTAAAAGTTCAAGTGTAAGGGGAATGCAATGCCCCTATGATGTATTATTTTGGATGGTAGGGCAAGAGTGTATGCAAAAAAAAAAAAAAAAAAAAAAAAAAAAAAAAAAAAAAAAAAAAAATCGAAAAAATCAAGAAAAAATACAAAAAAAAATGAGAAAAAGAAAAATAGAAAAAAACATACGGACTACCATCCCATTTCATTTTATGTTTATTTTATGTTTTTGTTATTTTGTTTTTAAGATTGAGTCGAGTCTTGGCTTTAACTCGCCACCAGTAAAATATTCCTTATCCAACAAAACCGTGTTTATCATATCCCTACACCTAACGTTATAACCCATTTAAAAGCCCTCTTTGATAGTTTATCTTAGGTGCTTACGCCTAGTGGAGGAGGTTTTTGATCCTTTCCCAAGCCTATGGTAATCTATTTGCTATGACAGGTAGTGAGAGATATTATCCGTTTTCATTTATGAGATTTATTTTGATGACACCTGAGAGATGTGAGTATCTAAACACTACTTGTGAGGTGCTAGTTTGTAATCTCCGTGCTTATTATGATTAAAGTGGAACGAATATTTGTTGTAATTACTTTTATATTAGTGTTAAATGACCCCTAACTTGTATTTTGATTAGAATAAAAGCGCATTTGCTTGAGGACAAGCAAATCTCAAGTGTAAGGGTATTTGATGAAGCGAAAAGTGTACCGCTTTTAGGGGGTCATTTAAGCCCTAAATCGTATTTATTTGATCAAATATTGCCCTAAATCATTCCTTTTATCATTTTAGGTACTTTGGAGAAGAAATCTGGAAAAGGAAGCATTTTGGACGTTTTTGGAGCATAAAAGTGAAGAAAACGACAAAGTCTCAAAATCGGCTAAAAAGTACCTTTAACGACGTCAGGTATTGCCCTGGACGGCGTCATGGCTTGGCAAGAAAAAAGTGGATATGAAAATTACTCATGATAAGCCAGAGAATTTTGCATGAAAAATCTGACAGCGTCACCCTTTGAAGTGATCAAGGTCGTCACCGGCTTAACTTAAAGAGGGACGGCGTCAAGCCATAATCTGACGGCGTCAAGCCTTGATAAGCCAGAACGGATTTTGGAGGTCTAAAGAGGGACGGCGTCAGGAAGGCCATCCGGGAACCCTAAAAGCGGCGAGGTGACGGCGTCAGAATCTACAACGTGACGCCGTCAGCCCTTAATCTCTATATATAGTTTTGCAATTTTTTGTCATTAGTGTGGAACTTTGTGTGTGAAAAACCCTAAGACGATTTTAGCAGCTTTTTCAAGGCTTTTTGCCTTGAGATCTTCCATGTTACATTGAAGATAAGTTATCAATTAATCATTCAATATGTCTATGTGTTGTTTGATTCTATCTTGTTCTTGTCTTTTGTTTAACATGCTAGGCTAGGTTTTCTTTGTGTTTGCTTAGATCTAATGAAACCTAGCTATTGATTATTGGTTATTAGTGTGTTATTAGTTGTATTGGATGATTGTTCATCTATGTTAGGCTTAAGAAAACTGGCTAACTTCCTATTCGGTAACTTGCTTGAACGTCTTAAGAAGCATGAACCAATGCGTACTAAGGTTTTTATGGTTGTATTTAATGCATGAGCGAATTCTAGTGATCCCATGTTAGGAGCTTCCTAGCCGGCTCGACATAGGAGTGAAGTAGGAGTTCATAGAGTTGGGGAAGTACGTACGCCACCCCACGATTGGTATTAAGGAATACACCCGTCATCCACGCAATTAATACACACTAATCAACCGGTAAAAGATAGTTAGGGAGTAAGGAAATCTAAGTAAACACATTTCTCTCCACATAAGTTTTACCACCTTTTCATTTTCAGTTATTTTATTTTATTTGCATTCGTAGTTACTTGGGTTAGTTGACTAGCAACTAATTCCGCCCACTCTTTCAAACCCGAGATTTTACTTGCTTTCATAAAATTATAAAAACACAAAAAGAATCTTCTCTCACCCTTAGACCTATTAGAGTAGTTTTTCATACCTAACGAACATTATTCCCTGTGGAGAACGATCAATCCCCCGTACTTACCACTACACTATACTACATCGGTCAGGTACACTGCCTGGTGGGGTCCAAGGGCCGGTGTAAGAGGGTAGCCAAGACCTAAACGCCTTCCGGAAATAAGGATCCAAGGGCCGATCTTGAACCTTAGCTTTTTAGCACATTTATTTATTACTTAACTTTTACATTATTATGACATATGCTTGTTCTAAAGTTTAAATAAAGCTTTGAACTAGTATTTTTCAAAATCGTAAAGAAAAATGATTTTGTGTGATCAAAAGTTTGAAAATAAGCACTAATTAAGTCAGATTAGTTATCTCCTGGGAGGAAAAGCCATAGATTACGTATATAAGCTCTAAAGAGAACCAACTACTCTACGCTTAGCATTTTTATTTGCACAAATCATAAAACCTTAGTCTAATAGTTAAGGAAGCAGCCAGATCAATACTCTGGCAGAGTCAGGATTCCCTTTGTTCTAACCTAATCAAGACTAAACACTTCTTCTTTTTTATTGCCATTTTCTTATCTAAAAACGAAAAAATTTTAAAATTTTAGCCAAAACGGGGGTACTAGGGCACTAGAAGGTACAATGTGACAAAATTTGAGAGAATTCCCCCCCACACTTAGAATTGAATATTGCCCTCAATATTCAAAGTACCGGCTATTATGCCGAGACTTTGAACGTAAAAAGGTAATACTAATAGCCAAGTGTGTGAAAGAAATCTCATTTTTCACAAAAAGGATTAAAAAGATATCCCTAGATAATCGTTAGCAAAAGGATAGGATATTGGGCGGCTGGATTGAAAACAGGCGCGGCAATCATCACAATCCAAGGGAAACCTGAAAATCAGAGCAAACAACACAAAAGAGCACATCACAGTGGGATTCCCCCACACTTAGTGTTAGAAATAAGAGAGAAGACAGAAACATGGGCGTTTACCCATGCAATGCTAATGTTTTTGTTAACCGAGTCACTAGCTTGACTCGACCCCGAATTCATTGGTTCATGGGGAAGCAAGTGGAAGAAACAATCTCCATCGGACTTTCATTAAATGTTTTTGGATTAACATTTGGACATATGAAAGTTCCACACCGACGAGATACCCACAGTATTTTAACAGTAGAAACTATCAGGGAAGATACCGGGGTCAAAGATAGTGTCCTCATTCCCATAGGAGAAAAGGGAAAGAGAAATCACACCATATGTGATGAAGAGAAAAAATATCATGATGATTATCAGGAAGAACTCTTCATCATCAGAAGCAAATTTGTCTTCAACGGGAGGGAGGGTTGGGATGATTTTATCAATAAGCACATTCTTATGATTACGTACACCTCCCCCCACACTAGAATCATCCTCAGGATCAAAATAGAAATGATCATATTCCGGAGGAGATATAATATGAGAGAGTTCACTGGAGAACTCCTCATGATAAAGATCATTCATATCAAAATGAAATGCATCATACTGAGAAAGAGAAGTGGTACTGTCACTTCCCGCTTCTTCCGAATGATCGATATCAAAGCAAAAGGCTTCATAAGCCGGGAGAGAAAAATCAGAATGAGGAGTGGGATTGCCACTACTTTCTTCTTTGTCATCAAAGATAAAACTCTCATATTCGGGAACAAAATCCTCGAGCTTGAGCTCCGGAGGATCTAACGGCTTATCTTTAACAACAACATCCTTCGGGGGGAAGGAAAATAATGGTTCATCAAATACCATTTTTTCTAATAACGGAGCATCTCCCCCCGGATCACAATCAGGCTCAACAATTTCCAGCGAAATTGGAGCATCAAACAAGAAAACCTCGAGCTCTTCCATAGAGATATCACTTCCCTCAAGCGGAGGAGAAGGATGGGAAGAGTCGGAAATGACTGGTGCAGAATATGGAATGGTATTTTTAGTTTCATCCACCTAATCAAAAATTTCAACACGATAAACCGATTCTAGAGGTGGGACAAGTGGTGTGCTCTTAGAGCTAGCAATTTTCACCACTTCCGATGTGATCTCCGATTCTTGTTCAACATAATCGAAAACGCTCTTAACTTCTGCATTACAACTTTCAAACCATTTGCTTGTACCCGGGGCAATTTTCATCGCTTTGAGTTCAGCACGTTTTTGTGAAAGACTCTTAACCGTGAATCTTGAAAGTATCGAATCACTTCTTTTGGAAGTAATTACGGTATCAGATTTTTGATCAACCATAGCAACGTTGCCTTTGGTGGTTAGAGGTTTAGAGTCTTGATTAATGTTAACCGTGACTTCTTCATTATCAACCCGAATGGTTAATTCTTCGGCATATACATCAATGTTAGCACGACTCGTTCTTAAGAAGGCTCTCCCTAGTATGAGTGGAACTCGAGGATCGGCATCAAAGTCTACCACAACGAAATCAATAGGAAAATGGAACTTTCCTACTTTCACAATGACATCCTCGGCTATTCCAAGTGGACGTTTTATAGTACGGTCCGCTAGCTCGAGTGTCATGCAAGTAGATGTAAGCTCTGGAAGAGATAATTTCTCCCATACTGAGAGTGGCATAAGGTTAATGCTTGCGCCAAGATCGGCCAAGGCTGAGCACTGAACCATCCCTAAGAAATCACAAGGGATTAAAAACTTGCCGGGGTCTCCGAGCTTTTCGGGAAGCTTTTTAAGGAGCACCGCCGAGCATTGTTCGTTTAGTGGGGTCTTTGCCAACTCAGACAACTTATCCTTGTTGCTTAGCAAACTTTTGATTGTAGATGCAAATTTGGGCATGAGAATGAGAGCATCTGCGAAGCCTATGTCAAAGTGCAAATCAGTGAAGATTTTAAAGAATTTCTCCATCTGTTGATTCATTTTGTCTTTAAGCTTCTGATCATTAAGCCTCGAAGGATATGGAATTGAAGGCTTAGGATTGGTCTTCGGAACTTCGAGTTCCGGAACTGGAGTTTGGACATCTGGAGGTTGGACGTGTGCGGTACTTTGTGGGCTTGAGAAATGCACTTTGTCCTTTGTCACCTCGGCATCTCGATTCACTTCCCCCGGAGGAGGGGGCATAGGAGTCGAGGGTCCATTATGCGTCTTACCACTACGAGTGGTGACGGCTTTCAACTCAGCATTAGGATTAGTAATGGTATTGCTCGGAAGTCGTCCGGAAGATGAAGAGGATTGGTTCATGTTCATATTCATGAAACTGCCCATCATATTCTTCAACTCATTTGTTTGACGAGACATCGTAGTATCAATTTCCTTTCTCAACTCGACTTTCATATTATTGATTTGAGTCTGCATTGAACGCATGCTAGACTCAGTAATTTTCATGAAATCATTAGTCAAAGGAGCTTGATGAGGTTGTTGATAAACATGTTGATTCGGAGCTTGATAAGGTTGGTTGAAATTGTTACGGTTCTGGTTGAAATTCTGAGAATTGTTGAAATTTTGTCCTTGATTTTGAACAAAGCGATTTTGATTATTTTGAGTTGGCACGGGTGGAAAACCAGGTGGTACCATAGCATTTGGTGCTCGGTAATGAGTTTCCGCTTGCGGTCGGTATTGATTGTGGTTTACTGCAGCTACGGGAGCTTGGTAAACAGAAGCATCGGTTGCTTGACAATCGTAATACGCATGCGGGCCACCACAAGTTTCACACACTTTGTTTATGGCTTTGATTTGTTCCGGTTTATGAATTTCACTCTTAATTTCTTTCACTTCCTTCATCATGTAACGAATTGTGTCCGTTAGAGCGGCTAACTCTGATGAGTTACCGGATGAAGAAGCAGGAGTGACAGGAACATTCACTTTGTTTCTAGAAATAGGAACTTTTGACTTATTCTCGCAAATTTCAATCACATCTTTAGGTCGACGATTCAAGATATTGCCACCGGCGGCAGCGTTAAGAGAATCTTGATCATTTCCATTCAACCCATTGTAAAACGTATTGATCTGTTGTAACTCCGTGAAATCATGATGCGGGCATTTTCTTAGGAGATCTTTAAATCGGTCCCATGCCTCTCCGAAGTTTTCATCGAAACCTTGACGAAATCCAGAAATTTCATTTTTCAGATTAGTCGTCTTTGAAGGAGGAAAGAAATAATTGACAAATTTCTGTACGAGATCTTCCCAAGTTTCAATGGATCGAGGGGGTTCTTTTTCCAGCCAAATCCGGGCTGCCCCTTCGAGTGAAAACGGAAATAGCATCAATTTGACAACTTTTTGCGGCACATCCTTGTAATTGATTGTAGAGGTCAACTTGTTGAACCAACGGATGTGTGCATACGGATCTTCTCGTTCAAACCCGTGGAATTGGTTTGTAGACACGAGTTGAATCAAATGCGTTTTCAATTCAAAATGATAAGAGTCGATTGGTGGTAAAACGATGGCATCTCCGTAACCCTCGGTGGGTGCTTGGAGCATCTCCGCCATTGTTCGATTGTCTGCCATATTATCAATGGGAATAGTACGAATCTCGGGTTCAACTATTCGAGCAGCACGTCTACGATTACGTCTTCTCGGAATATCTACATGTTCACGTAAAGGACTTGTCGACGTAGAAGAACGAGTGCGCATGCACTAAAAAAATAATTTAATTAAATCAAGATCGAAGCAAAACACAAGGAACTTAAAACCTTAAATCAACAAGCGTACGGTAGCTCTCTGACTGAAAAACGCACAGAGTGGCGGAGGAGCAAAGGTGGGCAATAAATGCTCCTTAAAAACCCGCTCCTTTCGGTTCGTCAATTTAATGTCAAACCTCCTGAAACCTCCGTTAGAGTTTGTTTATCAATCAAAGGTGAGCCGAATTCGCAAGCGACACAAAGGCAAGTTTTAATCTGATGTTTGGGAACTTATTATGATAATACCCAAGTTGAGGAATATTATATTGATTTTGCTTTTATCTTTTATTTTACAATAAAACGGAAAATGTTTTTGGGTTTTTTATTTTTATATGATAATATATATAAAAGAAAAGAAAAATATTTTTGTATTTTATATGTTTATGAAAGTGGAAACTTCTGAAAGAAGGATCTCAAGTCACTAATCGTTTTGACTTAAACAATATTGTCGCAACACAACCTCCCCGGCAACGGCGCCAAAATTTGATCCCGCCTGTCACGCGGGTGACCCGGGTTCGATCCCCGGCAGCGGCGCCAAAATTTGATCCGTGCTGTAGTGTATATATAAATAATATCAGACGGATACACGTGAGAAAAGACAAACCAACCCTTTAGGAAAAAGATAAACTTGCAAAAACTCACGCTTGTGTGATATCGGGCAAGTGATTACCCAGGTCGTGTCCCAACGAGGTGTGAATGGACAATCATTTGAGGTTTAGAATTAGAGTGACTGATGATTGGGATATGGAATTTTGATTTTTTTTAATTCTAATTGACAAATGATAAACAAATTCTCACGGGAATATTAACGTTTAAACAAATTAAACTAAAAACGCGATACGGGAATTCTAAAAACGGGCTAAAAACTGAAATATTAGGAAATCTAATCCTAAAAGTGCAAAATTATTTTTCTTAAATCCTAAATAATAAAAGAAAATTTTAGAAAAAAGATTTATATTTTTCTGACTTTTATATTTTTTATTATGAATTAAATACTAAAAGAAACTATTTAAATGATTTAAAAATAGGAAATGACTTGGGAAAAATCTGAAAAACTTAAGGTAAATCTAAAATATTATTCTTAATCTAGGAAAAATAAAATCAGAATTTATCTAAACTCTAATAAGCAAATGGGCTAAAAATTACCAAGGGCTCAGAAATAGTTCAAATAACTTATTTAAGCATAAAACAACTTAATTTGATCAAATAAGCATAATGAATAAGCTGATAAGCACTTGGGCAGTTTCACAACTTATGCAGAAACAATGGCTAAACCACCAACTTGCAGATCAGATAAGTACTTCAAATAAGCTGATTAGGGAAAACAAATACCAGATTCTAAAAGCTTATACTATAGGCTACTTTCAAACTTAAAATGCCCAAATTCCCAGATCAATTGCTTATTCAAATTTGCCCTAGATCAGATGGTCTAGGGACTAAAAACTGATCTAGGTTTGAATCAGTGAACTGGGGGAAATTGCAGACCAAAATTAAGCTGTGAAATAAGCTATAAATTGCAATCCCAGATTATACCTTAAAAGCTAGTTGTGTAAACTATTTGTAAACCAAAAATCAGGACTTTAGCTTAACTGGTTAAGCCAAAAATAAGCTTAGATCAGTAGCTACAAGGGTCAGATCTGCTCAGTATATACTGATGCAGCAGAAACAGTTTTAGGGCTTTTTCTCTTTCAATACTTGACCAATGTTCACCAATTCCTGGAACCTTCCTTTAACACCTACTAGAGACTCAATAATGCCAAAAATGAGGTTCAAATAAGCTCAGCTTATTCTGAGCTTATTGAGGCAGTCTACCTATTCTAATTTTTGCAACTTGGGATCCAAAAACCTCAAATCAGTTCAAATGGCTTAAAATCTAATGAACACTGCTTATAGTACTCCTAATAAGCTCAAACAAAACTTGTAAGAAGGCAAATGAACAGTAATCAGAAGCTTATGACCCAGAATGACCTAGTGCCAAACACTACTTATTGTTGACTGATTTTTACTTTCACACTAGAAATGACTAAAACATCCTAAGATTCTGACTAATTAGTGAATAACTAACTTAACTAAGATGAATTAAGCAGATTCCAAATAAAGATAAGCACTAAATAAGCTAAGAGCTTAATTTGACTTAGCTGACTGATGTTGACTTTTTATTGGAAATGAAACTAATACTCAAACTAATTATTTAAACAACTTACTTATACTTCAAATAAAACAGATAAACTAAGAAAATGACAATAAGCAATTAAATAAGCTATGGAACAGTGACTTAGAAAATAATGCAAAAATATAGAAAATGGCTTACAACTGACTTGGCTTATAACACAGTGAACTAGTGATCAGAACTCACCTAGCTTGTCAACAACAAGCTAGATACCCACTTTCAACCTTCCTGAATAGCTTATTTTACCAGAACAGCTTAATGTGAGCTTCTTTGACTTTCATTGACTTTCTTGATAATTTGAAATTAAGAACTGCTAATCACTATATAAGCTTACAACAAGCTATCATAAGCTTGTATAAGCTTATAGCAAGGGTAAGGAGGCTTGTGAGTGATTCTTAACAACTGAATAGCTTAATACAATTTAACAGTTACACTAGAAACTTGTGTGGAAAACTAGAAGGGGGGTTGAATAGTTTTTACCGTTTTTAAAGTTTTATTTGCTTTGTTACTATATGTTAATTCAAAGGAAACAATCACAAATAAATAATCACACAATGTAAACAAAAGATAAAGAGAGGAAAGATCAAACCACACGACACAGTTGTTTATAGTGGTTCGGCTACAAGAACTCTATTCCTTGCCCTACTCCACTCCCCGAGTTTCCTACTCGAGAGTTTATCTTTCACTAAGAAACAAACTCCTTTCTTAGGCGGAGAAAACCTTTACACGTCGCTTACTTCCTTTTCCGGTACTAAGCTAAACACCGGGTTCTTTCACAAGGTAGAACCAACCTGACGTCGCCTAATTACTTTACCGACACTAAGCTAGATGTCGAGTTCTTTACAAGGGTACAACCACTCCCTACACTCTTTGTACTTTAAGGACTAAAGTACTAACCACACTCACTGATTACAAATGATAGATATGATGTGTGAAACAAACTACAAGATCACACAGTAATGCAACTAAAGGATTACGGTTCTGTAGATCCTTGAATGCTTGATCTCTTTTCTACAACATGAAAGATCAAAGTGAAATGCAACTATGAATGATGTTAGTAAGATATGTACTGAATGAATATATGTGTTAAGCTATATGAGTGATGAGAGAGCCAAATGATCAGCTTCCTATTTATAGGCAAGCTGATCTTCAGCTTACGGATCCGGCGGATCCCTCAAAAGGGATCCGTCCTTTATAGGACTTGGATCCGTGGGATGTGACAGCTATGTAATAGTTGTCTCTTACCATATCTTAGTTGTATCTTACCATATCATCCAAGATCTTCAAATGTCAACTATGTTGCTTGCATATCTAACCAAGATATATCAAAGATATTGTATGTGATGCATACAATGATGTCATGGAATGGTTTATGAATTAAAGTTTCCTTTTAAGGAAACAAGTTACTAAACTTGTAATTCTTAGTTAATATGTGAAGTGTAAAGTGTGTACTTAAGAGACTAAGCTAGTATTTATTATTTGCTAAAAGATATTCCTTTTATTTGTCATTAACAAAACTAATGAAAGATCAAAGAATATAAATAACGTTTTTGAGACGCTATTTGTATTAACAATCTCCCCCTTTTTGTTGATGACAAAACATAAAGTATATTTTTGAGCAAGAGAATAAATATAGCATTAGTTCTTAAAAATATATATTAAGTTTGTTTATTAAAGAAAAGTTTTGTAAAAAAATGTATGTACTGTGATGATTCACAGTTGATGCAAACTTAGTTCTTTCTCCCCCTTTTTGTCGAAACAAAAAGAGTAGCGAAGCGGAATGCGATTTTGAGAACTTTAAGAGCTCCCCCTTGTTTTATACTCCCCCTAAATGGAGTAATCAAGGAAATGATGCATGAATCTACAAAACAAACGGTTAGTATATGAGATGCTTATGAGATGCTCCCCCTTGATGTATACTCCTCACTTCTCGAGTACCAACGTATACTATTGAAGGGTATGATATGCTGCAAATGAAGTGTTAGTTATGAAATGACTTCAATGAAGAAGTAGAATGCTTGTGAAGTGTTCTTCCAAACAAGCCTTTCAATATGTTTGATTTTTAAAAAGTCAAACTAAGTGTCTGATCATAATTTGTACCTAAAGCAATCATATGCAAGATATAATATATGCAATATAGGAATGTTAGTTCACAATGATAATGATAATATGCAATATGTTGATCACTCATAAGCATAAAACATCACATTCATATAGATTGAAAATTTTGTGACAAAAGTCACAATAGTGAAATGATGTTACAAATAAGAAGACATCCTAGAAAAAAAATAAAAAGGTCCTAAACAAACAACTAAAAAAAAAAATCCAAACAACTAATCTAAAGAGCTCCTATTGAGAAGGATGAGAGATTGCGTTTAAACGTTCAAGAACATGGTTCAAGATGAACCTCATCTCGTTTTGAAGCTCATGGACCAAGATGTTGGTCCTTTGGGCCAAGTGAGCCGTTCTCTCACAATGTGCGCAATCATGACTTGAGAAGCCGGGCGGAAGACTAGGGTCCAAGTTGTGTGGTGGTGGTGGTGATGGTGGTTGGGTGTTGTTGTTGTTGGATGGTTGTTGTGGTGTTTGGAGGGAGTTCATAAGAATGTTTTGGATGTCCATTGCTTCATGAAGGCGATGGTCAACCATACCCGAGAGAGTGTAGAGACGATTGAGCTCTTCACTAATCTCTTCTTGGGTTTGAGGCATATTCATCCACATTGCCTCGTCAATGGCAACTAGAGTGGATGTGGGTGATAGAGTTTGTAGTTGAGGTTGGGATGATTGTGCATCATGGTATAAAGGGCCATGGATATCCTGGTAAACCGGGTGAAAAAGCATGGGTTGTTGACCTTCAAAGGTCATGGGTGGAAGATTGGGTAATTTTGGTGAAAGTTCTTCTAAGTCATCAAGATGTGGTGATGTAGGAGGAGTCCTAAATAATTCCAAGGGTTGGAGTTTAGGTGATTTTGGTGGTGATGGTGATCTAACAGTCTGTGATGGAGCCGGTGGTGGAGTAGTGGCTATTGGAGTAAGGGTTGGTGGTGGTGTTTGTATAACAACATGTGATGGTGTTGGGGTGGAGAGTGTAAGGAAATTTTCACTAGCAATGGGTGATGATATATTGAGAGGAGAATTTTCCTCAGATGAAGAGTTTGCTAAGTTGATAAAACAACACAAGGTTTAACACTGATGCGGGCTGTTCTTCTTGGAGTTCTAGATGTGGAAGAGTTGTGTGACTTGGTCATGGTGAAGTATGATAGCTAAGATGTACAGGAGAGGAAATGGTTGTTGTGTGAAGTGATGATCCTAAAGTGCTAATTTATAGACAGAAGGTTTGTGAGTCTGTGTGTTTGGATTTGATGTGAATCCAATAGAGAATGTTGGTTACTAATGATTTGGAACAAAAATTTGTGCAGGGCATATCAAGGAAGTCAATCCATTTAGCTTTGGTTGAGTAATATGTGTTGGATATGCAGTTAATACAAGAGGATAGTGGAAAATCTGATGATTTGATATTTCCACGGATTTGACGGATCCCTAAAAAGGGTTCCTTCTTTGTATTGGTTTGGTAACTCACACTTAAAGTTCAAAATTTTAAATTTTGGTGGGAAATTTTGTTCCTAAGTTTCTAAGAATTCCTAAATGATTCCAAGATGAATTATGATCAGTGAATGAAGCCTAAATGATACTAAACACTAAGATTTAAGAATCGGGATGAGTCGAAAAAGTTTTAGAATTTTACTGGGAAACCTGCGGATCCAAGTTGGATAAAAGGCGGAACCATTTTCTGGGATCCGCCAAATCCGCAGGTTGGCGGATGGCGGATCCAACGATAAGCCTTGGCGGAACCCTGTTTTGGGATCCGCGGGATCCGTAGGCCTAAAACTAAGAAAGTAAACAGAACATATGTCATATTTCGCGTTTTTCGACGAAAACCCGAAAATTCATCTAGACCTTACTTAACATCTAATATGTATAGCAAAACAACTAAATATGATAATATTAACACATGATTGCACATAGTTTAATCCATACTTAGAAACTTACCGTTTTAGGTGTTATGCCAAACATAGGCAATAACCCGGAAAATTGATAACCGTGATGGTTATCTACCTGCAAGTGTTAGTTATTACACATACACAATAAGTATTATCAGATAAATTCAAGACACATAGAAGTTTAACAACACAATATCCAACATTGTTTAAAACCAAACACAACATTAACTCAGTTTCTTCTTCAACTTCTTCATCCCCTTGTGTAATTTCATCATCCAACGACCCAGATTCTTCACCATTCCTTTGATGTTTCGATACTCAGTGGATTCATGTGGAATTGGAGGAAGATGGCTCAAGTACTCGGGTGGAGGAATCCTAGAATTTGGCATACCATCATCTTCACTCATGGAAGATGATGAGGATGATGTTGGAACACGAGGACGTTTGCCCTTATCAACACTAACCCTAAAATCACTCAAAGGAATGAAGGTGTGTTCAATTTCATTGTAATCCGGAACAAAGCCTAGATGGTTTGGACGAGCGGGTGCAAAGGCTCTATAAAGTCGGGTTAAGAGCATACCATAAGGCATTGCAATCTTGCTTTGAACCGGAATGTCACACATTCGTTTGGCAACATAATAAGCAAGACTGAAGGGTTGACGAGTAGAGATGTTGTACATCATGTGGCATAAACAAGCATTGATATGATCACGGTTTCCTATGGTGCACATCACATTTGCCCTTAATACATCCTCTATCTTCTTGAATTCGGGTCTTAGTTCATTAAGTTCCATTGCAAATGGATCTCTAGCAACTTCACGACCACGATACATTCTTGTGGGGTTGTTCTTAGGAATGAAGAGATGTTCCCTAATCACTTCTTTTGATTGGAGAGGAGTGGCATATGGTGCCGTCCTATCGAGATTGGAGTCTAAGATTGTTAAGGACCATTTGTCCGAGTAAATACATGTACCTTGACTTGGAATTCCTAAGACCTCACCAAATTGATCAAGAGGGATGTTGACAAGATTTCCATTTAGAGTAAAATGAAGACTTAAGTAACCTTCATCACTCGAGCTAAGACCTACACTAGCATAGAACTCAAGTATGAACCTAGGAATGATTGGTTCATCTATGTCTAAAAGAGAATCAAATTGAATTGCGGCTAATTGTTCCCTAAGTTGAGTGCCTTCATAAAATGATGCATCTACGGCTCTACCCTCATGATAATACTTTTTCTCTAAGACTTTGAAAATTTTGATTTGGGCATCGGTTAGACCCTTGGTTTTGTGGACTTTGGGTAAGTAGTTAACGGTTTTCTTGTGATCGTAGTTGGTTGCGGGAGGCATGATTTTCCTAAGTACAAAAAGTTACATAGTTTTAGTTAAAATGATCAAAGGAAGTGTAAAATTCCTAGTGTGTGCCTACATGGGGACAATGTGGAGGTGCGGTTATCTCGACTCCTTTTGATGCAAGAAAAATTAGTTTATGCAAGTTTTGTTTACAAAACGAGAGATAACCCAAACACTCCTATTTCAATGTAGCTACGGTTGAATGTACCCGAAAATACATATTAGTTATGTATTCCCTTTAGCATTCAAGAGACATTATGCAAGTGAAGTCTAAAAGATAACGTTTTTGCATTTGTATGAACAATGTAAGAAAAAATCATTTTACCTAGTCGTTAGAAGATTTTAGTGAAAAATTTTCATGGGGTTTTTGTTAAATTAAGACAATGTGCTATGAGATGCAATTCCTAACTAAGAAAAACATGTTTTTAAGTATAATGCAATAAATATGCTTCATGATTTTTCAAGAATTATGCATATACCCCAAGTTTTGGTTTTATGCATGAAATGGAAATCCTAGACGCAGATCAGGAGTATAAATATGATAAGAATACTTACAGTGATGTTAGAAGCACAAATTTGTGGAAGAAAATGGTCTAAAATGTGATGGAGATTAAGTGTGTGTCGAGTATAGTAAGGTGATATGTTTTGGAGTGAGGAGTGAATAGTACTTGTTCTTGTTTATTAAATAATAAACTGGACTTAGCATGCGGCGGATCCGGCGGATCCCAAACAAAGGATCCGTCTTTGTTGTCGATTGGATCCGCGGATTCAGAACACAAGTTTTGGTTTAGTGTCGTGTGTGGCTAAACTAATGTTTATACTAATGTTTCTCCTAATCACTAGGTTCCATTAATCCTAATCCAAGTCTAAGATAGTTGAAAGGTTCACGTTTAAGTGGTTTAGTGAGGATATCGGCAATGTTGTCCTCTGAGGAAACTTTCTCAATTGAGATGATTCCCTTCTGTACATTGTCGCGAAGGAAGTGATGGCGTATTTCAATATGTTTGGTTCTAGCGTGTTGGACTGGATTTTTGCTTAAATCGATAGCACCTTTGTTGTCGCAAAGAATGGGAATGTTGTTGAGTTCAATTCCATAGTCGACGAGAGCTTGTTTCATCCACAGTGCTTGTTGACACGCCTTTCCTGCAGACACATACTCTGCTTCTGTTGTTGAGATTGCGAGGGCAGTTTGTTTCTTAGCGAACCATGATGTGAGACAATATCCTACAAAAGTACAAATACCACTAGTACTTTTCCTATCAACATAGTCACCTGCATGATCTGAGTCGGTATACACTATGGTTTTTACACCCGTTCCTTTGGGATACCATAATCCTAAGTGTGTAGTACCTTTGATGTACTTAAATATTCTTTTAACGGCTTCAAGATGGGACGTTTTTGGATCTTCTTGAAAACGTGCACATAGACAAACACTAAACATAATGTTAGGCCTACTAGCCGTAAGATAGAGTAAACTACCAATCATTCCTCTATATTTAGTGCTATCTACGGATTCATTTTCTTCATCCCTAGTGAGTTTGGTTTCGGAGGACATGGGTGTTCTCATGGGTTTTGAGTCTTCAAGACCAAACTTCTTAAGCATATCTTTGATATACTTTGATTGGTTGAAGAATATCCCATCTTCTAATTGTTTAATTTGGAGACCTAAGAAAAAGTTTAGTTCCCCCATCATACTCATTTCAAACTCGTCATGCATGATTTTTGAGAAATCGTCGCATAACTCTTGACAAGTTGAACCGAATATAATGTCATCCACATATATCTGGACTATGATAATATGTGATCCCTTTTTCTTGGTGAAGAGAGTATTATCTACTAGGCCCATGGTATACTTATGGTCAACTAGGAAAGTCTTAAGTCGATCATACCAAGCTTTTGGTGCTTGCTTAAGTCCGTATAAAGCTTTCTTAAGTTTGAAAACATAATTTGGTTTTTCAAAGTCGGCAAAGCCGGGAGGTTGTGCAACATATACTTCTTCATTTATAAACCCATTTAAGAAAGCACTTTTGACATCCATTTGAAATAACTTAAAATCATGTGCACATGCATATGTAAGTAATATCCTAATAGACTCAAGTCTAGCTACGGGTGCAAAAGTTTCATCGTAATCTATACCTTCTTGTTGATTGTAGCCTTGAGCTACTAGCCTAGCTTTATTTCTAGATACAATACCATTTTCATCCATTTTATTTCTAAAGACCCATTTAGTGCCGATTATGGTTTGGTTTTTAGGTGGAGGGACCAATGTCCAAACATCATTTCTAATAAATTGATTTAGTTCTTCTTGCATAGCAATTACCCAAGATTCATCTTTTATTGCCTCGTCTATGTTTTTGGGTTCAACCGTTGAAATAAAACAAAAATAATTACTTTCATTTTGAGCTTTGGATCTTAATGTTCTTTCATTAAGTTTTCCTATGACGTTTTCTAATGGATGACTTTTAGTTTCTTTAATATTAATAATTTCTCCTTTTATGGGTTCATTGCCATTTTCAATGTTTTCTATATCATTAACCATTTGACTTTCAACTAAGTCATCATCTACCAAAGGTGATGTCTTAGAGGGAGGCGGACTTTCGTTGAATGTTACGTTCAACGATTCCTCGACTCTTGATGTTTCCTTGTTTAATACAATGTATGCTTTACTGTTTTGCGAGTACCCAAGGAATACACCTTCATACGACTTTGGGTCGAACTTAGTGAGATAGTCCTTTGTGTTTAAAATGAAGCACTTGCTTCCAAAAACTCTAAAATATCCTAATGTAGGCTTTTTGCCTCGATAAATTTCATAAGGAGTTTTATTTAAAAATTGTCTAATTAAAACTCTATTTAGGATATATGTAGAAGTATCTACAGCGTGACACCAAAACTTTTGTGGTATGTTTTGTTCATTTAACATAGTTCTACTCATTTCTTGAATTGTTCTATTTTTACGTTCTACTACACCATTAGATTGAGGTGTATGAGGAGCCGAGAAATTATGAGTTATTCCATTATTATCACAAAAATTTCCAAATTGAATTTCATTGTCAAATTCTCGACCATGGTCAGTTCTAATAGATACTATATTACTTCCTATTTGATTTTGAATTTTCTTGCTTAGAATTTCAAATTTATCAAATGCCTCATTTTTAGTTTTCAAAAACTTTGTCCATGTATATCTAGAGTAATCATCTACTATGACTAAAGTGTAAAAATTTCCTCCATAACTTTGTATAGCCGACGGGCCAAACAAATCCATATGTAATAATTCTAGGCATCTAGATGTAGATACCATGTTTTTAGCCTTATGGCTATTATGTACTTGTTTCCCAATTTTGCAAGCATCACAAAAGTGTTGGTCATATTTCAACTTGGGTAGGTTCCTAACGAGTTCTTTGGAAGACAAGGATTGAATAAGCCTCATATTAGCATGACCTAAGCGTCGATGCCATAGAGTTGAGTTTTCGTCCAAGGAGGTAAGACATAACTTATCTTTAGGTGTTTTATCTAATTTCATAACATAGACATTATTCTTTAAAACACCTTTTCCTACGGTTATGCCATCTTTAAGTATTTTACTTCCATTTTCACTAAAAAGGACGTTATACTTTTTGCGGCATAATTGACTTATACTAAGTAGATTAAATCCTAAATTATCTACATGAGAAACATCATCAATAGATAGAGAGTCATGAGAGATTGTACCTTTTCCGATGATTTTACTTTTAAGCTTGCTACCGAATGTGACATTACCTCCGTCATACACTTGGTAGGTTGAGAAAAGATTTTTGTTTCCCGTCATGTGTCTTGAGCACCCACTATCTTTGATCCACTCATCAGGTTCAAGATCAACTTTCAAGCATACCTAAGTTCATAAAAGACTCAAGCATTTGGTCCCCAATATCTCATGGGTCCGTTTGGGTTAAACATGACATTATCATGGTTTATGTACTGAAAAGGTGGACAATTGTTCCACGGCATATAATTAGGACCATGAAAGTTTCTAGACATGTTTTGGTTCCAATTATTTTGATAAGTGTGTTGTGAATTAACTATACTCTTTGGAAAGGGGTGTTTGGGAAAACTCATCTGAGGTCTTTGTTGATCCGTTTTAACTCTATATTCATTTCTAGCTTGACCTCTTCCTAAAGATACTGCTGGTTTGTGTTTATTATTGGTTATGCTACTGTTAGGTTTCTTAGTAACTTTAACAAACTCGGAACGGTCGACTTTGTGAACCTTCTGTTCAACTTTTGTACCCGCGGATCCTTTGGATATACCTGGCGGATCCAATTTTTTGGATCCGTCGGATCCGTGAGTGTCTAACTCTGTTGAATTAGTTTTAATCACAGTCTGTTCCTTATGATCACTTAAGGTTCCTAGTTTCATAAAGCCTAGACCTGTTTTATCATGAGGTAGCTTTTGCATTTTCATTATTTCATCTGCACAACTTATGTTTTTATCAAACCTTTTAAACTTTGAATTTTGTTTGATTAAATCTTCCTGTGTGGTTCTTAAGGTTTCTAGTTCAAGTTTTAGTTCTTGACAAGACACACATGTTTCTTTACTAACTTTACCTTTTTCAATTCGTATTGCTTTTTCTTTAAGCCAATATATTTCATTTTCTAAAAGTGTTGTCTTTGTTTTCAAAAACTTGTTTTTGTTTATGATTTTTAAAGTGACATCACACAGTTTGTTATATTCTACTTCTAAGGTTTCATCATCTATAAAGGAGTATGAATCAGAATGTACCTCTTCTGTGTCATTAGCCATAAGTGCAATTTCGTTGTTCTTAGGCTCATCATCATCATCTCCTTCACTATCGCTCCAAGCTCCACTAACGAAGGCTCTTTGAGACTTGGTCTTTGGAGGCTTTGGACATTCTCCTATTAAGTGACTGGAGTCACCACACCTATAGCATTTCCTATCATCCTTACCTTTCTTATCGTCACGATCTTTCCGAGAGGATTTCTTTTCATCACGAGGTGGTTTTACAAACTTTCCTCGTCTCCTGAAGAATTTCTTGAAATCCCTCACGGCCATGGCATATTCTTCATCATCACTCTTTGAACAAGACTCATCATCACTTGACTCGACTTTGGCTTTCAAGGCAATAGACTTAATCTTCTCCTTTTTGCCTTAGACAATTTCCGAGTCTTTTTCCATAATCATTTCGTGAACTTTTAGGTTTCCTATGAGCTCATCCAGTGTCATGCTTGAGAGATCCTTAGATTCTTCAATAGCTGTCACCTTTGCTCTCCATTTCGGATGGAGTGCTCTTAGAAATTTCCTGACAAAATTCTTGCTAGAAAAAGATTCGTCAAATGCTTTAAGTGATGTAATAATAGTATTGAACTTAGCAAACGCACTATCAATGGTCTCATCTTCAGAGATAACAAATTGTTCGTATTGTTGGACAAGAAGATCAATTTTGTTATCTTTTACTTGTGAGTTCCCTTGATGTGTGATAATAAGAGATTGCCAAATATCCTTAGCCGTTTTACACATAAAAACTCTTTCATATTCTTTCTTAGGTAAGGCATTATAAAGCATCATTTTGGCTTCGTTATTTTTGGCAATTAGTTTCTTTTGCTCATCACTGTGACGAGTAAGAGAAGCTCCTTCATCCCGACCACCCGAAATATTATTACTAATAGGCTTGTAATCACCATCAACTATAATATACCATAGATCTATATCCTTTGACTTTACATAAGTCTCAAAGCGATTTTTCCAATAAATAAAACAATTTGGTTCAAATAGAGGTGGTCTCTGCATAGATTGCCCTTCTTTAAAGTTTTCAAAATCCATGGATCGTTTTAAGTTTTAAAATACAATATATTTTAAAGATCTTAAGTAACGTAGCTCCTGATGCCAATTGTGGAAAACTAGAAGGGGGGTTGAATAGTTTTTACCGTTTTTAAAGTTTTATTTGCTTTGTTACTATATGTTAATTCAAAGGAAACAATCACAAATAAATAATCACACAATGTAAACAAAAGATAAAGAGAGGAAAGATCAAACCACACGACACAGTTGTTTATAGTGGTTCGGCTACAAGAACTCTATTCCTTGCCCTACTCCACTCCCCGAGTTTCCTACTCGAGAGTTTATCTTTCACTAAGAAACAAACTCCTTTCTTAGGCGGAGAAAACCTTTACACGTCGCTTACTTCCTTTTCCGGTACTAAGCTAAACACCGGGTTCTTTCACAAGGTAGAACCAACCTGACGTCGCCTAATTACTTTACCGACACTAAGCTAGATGTAGAGTTCTTTACAAGGGTACAACCACTCCCTACACTCTTTGTACTTTAAGGACTAAAGTACTAACCACACTCACTGATTACAAATGATAGATATGATGTGTGAAACAAACTACAAGATCACACAGTAATGCAACTAAAGGATTACGGTTCTGTAGATCCTTGAATGCTTGATCTCTTTTCTACAACATGAAAGATCAAAGTGAAATGCAACTATGAATGATGTTAGTAAGATATGTACTGAATGAATATATGTGTTAAGCTATATGAGTGATGAGAGAGCCAAATGATCAGCTTCCTATTTATAGGCAAGCTGATCTTCAGCTCACGGATCCGGCGGATCCCTCAAAAGGGATCCGTCCTTTATAGGACTTGGATCCGTGGGATGTGACAGCTATGTAATAGTTGTCTCTTACCATATCTTAGTTGTATCTTACCATATCATCCAAGATCTTCAAATGTCAACTATGTTGCTTGCATATCTAACCAAGATATATCAAAGATATTGTATGTGATGCATACAATGATGTCATGGAATGGTTTATGAATTAAAGTTTCCTTTTAAGGAAACAAGTTACTAAACTTGTAATTCTTAGTTAATATGTGAAGTGTAAAGTGTGTACTTAAGAGACTAAGCTAGTATTTATTATTTGCTAAAAGATATTCCTTTTATTTGTCATTAACAAAACTAATGAAAGATCAAAAAATATAAATAACGTTTTCGAGACGCTATTTGTATTAACAACTTGGAAACATGAAACTTTCATTAATTTGGAAAATTAGTACAGTGATAACATTAAACCAACTGAAAATAACTTGGAAAAATGACTGAAAGTTGAAATTGCTAAAACTTAAATGATGAAGCTAAAAGTGTACCGCTTTTAGGGGGTCATTTAAGCCCTAAATCGTATTTATTTGATCAAATATTGCCCTAAATCGTTCCTTTTGTCATTTTAGGTACTTTGGAGAAGAAATCTGGAAAAGGAAGCATTTTGGACGTTTTTGGAGCATAAAAGTGAAGAAAACGACAAAGTCTCCAAAGCTGCTGGAAAAGTATACTTGACGGCGTCAAGTATTGCTCTTGACGGCGTCATGTCTTGGCAAAAGAGGTGGATATGAAAAATACACATGATAAGCCAGGGAGTTTTACAAAGGAAGTCTGACGGCGTCACCCTTTGAAGTGATCAAGGTCGTCACGGTTTAAGCTAAAGAGAGACGGCGTCAAGCTTTATTCTGACGGCGTCAAGCCTTGATAAGCCAGGGCGGATTTTGGAGGACTAAAGAGGGACGGCGTCAGGATGACCATCCGGGAACCCTAGACACGGCGAGGTGACGGCGTCAAGATCTATAACGTGACGCCGTCAGCCACTAAGTTCTATATATAGTTTTGCAATTTTTTGTCATTAGTGTGCAACTTTGTGAGGAGAAACCCTAAGACGAATTTCTGCCATTTTTAAGGGTTTTATACCCTTGGATCTCCCATGTTTAATTGAAGATAAGTTATCATTTAATCATTCAATATGTCTATGTGTTGTTTGATTATATCTTGTTCTTGTCTTTTAATTAACATGCTAGGCTAGATTTATCTTGTGTTTGCTTAGATCTAATGAAACCTAACTATTGATTATCGGTTGTTAATGTGTTATTAATTGTATTGGATGATTGTTTATCGATGTTAGGCTTAAGAAAACTGGCTAACTTCCTATACGGTAACTTGCTTGAACATCTTAAGAAACATGAACCAATGCATACTAGGTTTTTATGGTTGTATTTAATGCATGAGCGAATTCTAGTGATCCCATGTTAGGAGCTTCCTAGCCGGCTCGACATAGGAGTGAAGTAGGAACTTGTAGAGTTGGGGAAGTACGTACGCCACCCCACGATTGGTATTAAGGAATACACCCGTCATCCACGCAACTAATACACACTAATCAACCGGTAAAAGATAGTTAGGGAGTAAGGAAATCTAAGTAAACACATTTCTCTCCACATAAGTTTCACAACCTTTTCATTTTCAGTTATTTTATTTTATTTGCATTTGTAGTTATTTGGGTTAGTTGACTAGCAACTAATTCCGCCCACTCCTTCAAACCCGAGATTTTACTTGCTTTCATAAAATTCTAAAAATACAAAAAGAATCTTCCCTCACCCTTAGACCTATTAGAATAGTTTTTCAATCCTAACGACACTATTCTCCTAGAGAACGATCAATCCCCCGGTACTTGCCACTTCACTATACTACATCGGTCAGGTACACTGCCTGGTGGGGATTGCAAGC
Organism: Artemisia tridentata subsp. tridentata; assembly: GCA_021014915.2. Taxonomy (NCBI): domain Eukaryota; kingdom Viridiplantae; phylum Streptophyta; class Magnoliopsida; order Asterales; family Asteraceae; genus Artemisia; species Artemisia tridentata. The sequence goes on from CP139508.1 coordinate 163,383,803, forward strand.
CTCTTGAGATCCCTCGAGAGGTAAAACCTGTTGTAAGGTCGCAAAACCACGCATCAAGTTTTTGGCGCCGCTGCCGGGGAATAGTTATTGTTTTGGTTGAATTTTTATTTTATTAGGTCTACTCACTAGATTCCTTTCTAGTGAGATTTTTATTTTATTTTTCTAGATTTTCTTTAGTCTATCTTTTTTCTTCGTTTCTTTGTTCGTAACCAATACTATCCGACATCATGGAAGGTGGTAATATCCTTGATCCCAACAACCCACCACCACAACAACACCCACCTCCTAGAGCCCGTACCTTAGGAGACTACTCTCGTCCTAGCCACCATGGCTATCGAAACACCATTGAGCTCACTCAAGGAGCCAGTGTCACTCCCTTGCGATCCGACACCATCCGGTTGGTGCAAAGCGGATGCGCATTCCATGGACTTCGTTCCGAAGATCCTAACCAACATCTCAAGGACTTTCTCAAAATCGTTGATTCCATAGACCTTGATGTTGCCACTCGAGAGACGACCCGACTGCGTCTCTTTCAATTCTCTCTGCGGGACCAAGCTAGTCAATGGCTAGAGCGTCTACCCGCAGGATCCATCACCTCTTAGGATGATCTCACCACTCGTTTCCTTGCTCAGTTTTTCCCACCAGGAAGAACTACCAAGCTAAGGAATGATATCTTGATGTTCCAACAACGTCAAGGCGAAACCCTCTACGAGGCATGGACTCGATTCAAGGACTTACTCCAAAACGTCCCTCACAATGGCATAGAACTTTGGCTCCAAGTCCAAATCTTCTATGACCATATCAATCTCTCCACGAGGCAAACCATTGACCAATCGGCCGGTGGTAAGCTACGTGATCTAAGTGCGGAACAATCATGGGCTCTCCTAGAAGATCTTGCTCTTTATGACAACGAAAGTTGGAGTGATCCCCGTGATTTGAATAAAACGGTCAAGGCAATATCTTTGCCTTCGAACAATTCAAGCACTTCCGACCGTAGGATCATAGAACTTGAAGACCAAGTCAAGTTTCTTATGAAATCCTACGAGGCTCCTAAACCTTCAGGCCAAGTGAACAAAATCACTTCTTCGTGTAAATTATGTAGTGGTCCCCACGACACTCATGATTGCATGGAACTCCCCAAACAGGCTTTCAAAGAATTCGCATCCACGCGAATCGATAAGGCGGGAGATAAGTGGCTCACCACTAATTATGGACCCAAGAATTCCGAAGATAGGTATGAGGCATGGAAGAGTAAGCCAAATTTTAGTTGGAACCAAACTCGAAGCGTATCATTCAATGACTCTCCCCCACTCACCTGGTCTGACCATTATCCTCATCAGCATACGCATAAACAACAAAATCGCGAGGAATCACTGCAAAAATTCATTCTCTCTCAAGAAACACAGCTCTCCAAACTTGAGAATCAATTCTGACAACAGCAAGTCGATATGAACAACAAGGTTGATAACCTGTTAAAGGTTATCAATGATCGCATTGCTGGTAGGTCAACTTGTGAGTTGGCACGAGTTAATGAGATCAAATCTGTCGTGGTGACTCACCAAACACCCCCTCCTGTAAAAATCAAGCACCCGAGTAAACTATTCAAACACATATCACAAAACGGAAAAGAAACTAGAGATACTCATACCCCTTCGAAACCACTCCACTTCGTGAACAACATTACAACAATACCTATTCCTAAACCCGATCTGGACCAACAATCAACCGAGAACGTGGACACTGAAATGGAGGATGAAGTTCCCGAAAAGAACCCCGAGGCGCCCGGCGACTATCTAGACTCACCAAAGAACTCGAGTACAAGAGAGGTGAGTGATGAGGAGGGCTCGGAAGGGAAATCTGAAATGCCTCATGGGCTCCCAGGACTGCTAGACCACCCCCTGGTGGAGGAACTTGAGAGGGGCACAACAAATTTGCCTATGGGATTTGGAGAGAGAATAGAGGATGGCGGTCCCAGGGTCTTTAAGATATCTTGCACCACTAGAAAAAAGTTTATAAAAGATGCCTACATAAACCCCAACTCTTCTATGAATGCAATATCCCTTTCTCTATATAACGAAGCCTTCACCAAACAGGTCAAATATGAAGGGTTTAATATCATAGGGGTAATAAGAAGGGTACCAATTGTGATAGAAAAGTTCCTCTTTCATATCGAGCTAACTGTACTTAATAACATGAACTCTATCATCAGCCCATCCTTAACTAGCCTTGTTCTAGGCAAACCATTCATAAAAGCAACGGGAGTGATACTCGATGAGGATGATAGTAGTGCATTATTTACCGATTGTGTCAGGAAAGTGATTTTTCGGGATGGCAGTGAAGAAGTGTATGAGTATCAACCATCAGCAATTTGCAACACATGGGGGCTACACGGTAGAAGGCCTGGCCGAATTAAGAAACGTGATCCGAATAATCTCAAAATACCGTGCATGATTGGTCACAAGCATTTTTATAATGTTTACATTGACACATGTTTACCCAAAAATGTGATGTCCTTGTTTCATTATAACAACATTTGCAGATGGGGAATGATTCATAAAGGGAAGGATGACATTGGCATAGATGATGATGTACTGGTGTTTGTAGGAAATATGACATTCACTATGAGCTTCGCAATCGTCGATAATATCGAAAGGTACATCGATCCCAGGTTATCACAAGTTGTTTTTGGGGCACCTTTTTGCAAGGCCACAAGCTTGGTTGTGGACGAGCTCAATGGGATCATGACTTTCACCGATGGGATTAGGGAAATCTCATACCAAACGCCTTACAAGATGAGAGAATTCAAGGAGATTGATTATGGAGGGCTCGATGGGTTAAGTTCCCAACTCGTGTTATGTGATGATGATGTGACAAGGGGATGTAAGGACACTTTTGACCTGTCAAGTGGATTCTTTAAGCATGATAAGGCGCTTAGTTCTAAATACCAAAACAATCCTTTTGATCTCGAGGACCCGAAATACCTTTACTATGAAAGTGATTCTGATAGAGAATCAAAGGAGAATGGCCTAGGAACCGTGACCAATGATGGAATCACGTAATGTACGTGACTTTGAGTCTAGCTACAAGACTCGTTAATAAAGAAAAGCGCTTCTTGGGAGGCAACCCAAGCTTTATTTGCTTTGTGTGTTTATTTATTTGTTTGTTTGATTTTATTTGCTTCCGTATGTGTGTTTAATTTTTATTATTATTAATTCATGTTCAAAACTAAATTGTGAAAATGCTTTATCTTGTTTTTAACTTCGTCTTAACTACATATAAAGGTATTTTGCAAAAGTTAAGTGTAAGGGAAATCCAAATCGGTTTAGTAGAACAAATGAACATGAATCGTAATAATAATAAATTAACATACATATTAGTATAGTTTGAGTCAAATGCTTGTATCGAGTCATAATGATGTTTTGCAGGATTTCCAGGAAGTAAGGTATAGGTTTTTCCAGAAATTTTCCGGAAACTTAACATGAGAATTCTGTCAGATCATTTTTTACGGCGTCAGGCCTTACAACCTGACGGCGTCAGGTTTTAATTTTCTGAAATTTTTGAAAGTTTTGTTTTCATAAAAAGTTTTTATTAAATCTCTAACTTATAAACTCTAGGAATCTGCAAAATTATCATTCCACAAGCATTATATCCTTATATAGAATTTATCCGCCGATGTTATGCAGGTTTTCGTGTTTGTTTTCTCAGGTTTAACAGGTTATTTTGGACAAGGAAATGTATGTGGAATCAAGCTTATGGCGATGCTTTAGTCTTGGAGCTTCTACATTCTCTTGGAAGAAGATCTAACCATGTTACCTCTTTATCCACCGAGCGAATCAGGGGAGTATTTGATTTCATTCTTTTACCTTATTTACTTTTACATCTTGTTATTTGAACATTGGGGAAAATGTTCATCTTAAGTGTAAGGGGGGGGGGTAAAGTATGATACTTTAGAGAATACAATTGCACTTGATTTTTGTTTGTTTGATGGTAGATGTGTAATAAAACTGAGATAAATACCTGTTAGGGCAATTTTAGTGCCAAATTTAAAAATTTTTATAACATATAGGAGTGAAACTTTGATCTTAATGAGCGTCTCATGGATAGGAGTTATATGACTAGCACAAAAACCGTACCACTAAAAAAATTTTCACCCCCAAATATGTGATGTTCGCCCCTAGAATTGGTAGGAAAAGCATTTATGCTATGATGTGTGTACCGGTAGCACTTAGATTCTAGAACTTGCGTTAGGACCATTCCGAGGCCACAAGTGAGACTACATTCGTGTAGTTAGATTTACTACATGATAAGAGGCATTAGGATTAACCCATTGTTTTACACCTGTGTTTTTGTTATAATTACGTTGGCTACATTGGTCAAGTAATTCTTCCACACCCTTTGCGTTGTACTCATTTTTGGTACACGATACCCCTAGTACACCCCTCAGAGCCTATCTTTTCGTTTCAACCTTTAAGCATTTTACTTAAAGGAAGAATTTGTTACACCCCACTTAAATGTACACCCAAATCGCCTTAGCCTACCTTGTATGCACTCATTTTTAGTGCATTATTGTGACAATATTTGTTTAAACCCCAAGTTAATTATCTAATTGATTACATGGTTGCTAAGTCGAGTCATATCCTTGTACATATTGTTTTGGGACGATTGGGACTCATGGGTAAAGTACTAGTGTAATGAAGTAATGGGGAAGAACAACATTATTACCCCCATATGTGCTAAATATTTTAAAAAGTACTCCAAGTATTTCGATTATCTTAATACGAGTCATTAGAATAGTTATTTGTAAAGTTATGTAAAAGTTCAAGTGTAAGGGGATGCAACGCCCCTATGATGTATTATTTTGGATGGTAGGGCAAGAGTGTATGGGAAAAAAAAATCGAAAAAATCAAAAAAAAAAAAAAAAAAAAAAAAAAAAAAAAAAAAGAGAAAATGAAAAGTAGAAAAAAACATACGGACTACCATCCCGTTTCATTTTATGTTTATTTTATGTTTTTGTTTTTAGCTTAAGTCGAGTCTAGTCTTGGCTTAGCAACGCCATATTGTACATGTAATTAATCAAGATCTTTAACTCGCCACCAGTAAAATATCCCTTATCCAACAAAACCGTGTTTATCATATCCCTACACCTAACGTTATAACCCGTTTAAAAGCCCTCTTTGATAGTTTATCTTAGGTGCTTACGCCTAGTGGAGAAGGTTTTTGATCCTTTCTGATGAGTGTGTAAATACTCATCATTTTTGTCTTATCTGAACTGCCAAAACATCCAAAAACACTCAGAAATGCATCAAAATACTGAAAATATCCCAGGGATTATGTTTTATATGTTTCAAATGCAAAATGTTTAAAAACAGTTGAAAAACGAACAAAGTTTGCAAAATTGGCAGTTTCAGTCCCTCAACTTTCAAAACTTGTCAAAATTAGTCCCTAAGCATTTGTTTTGTAAGACAAGTCACCAAAGGTCCTTTTTAAATCATAAGTTGTCATATTTAGTCCTTTGGTGAAAAGTTTCAACAATTTACAAGTTTGGTCCCTGCACTTTCAGAATTTGCAAAAATGGTCCCTGGGAAATATTATTGTTGGAAATATTATGTATGGTCCCTGGATTATTGTAACATGGCAGGAATTACCCTTGGTTTATTTTGGAAGATGTACAATTATGGTCCTACAATTTTCAAAAATTACAAGAATGGTCCTTGTGCTAAAAACAAATCAACCGGACCCTTATTATTATAAAAACCCAACACCCTTTTATATTATAAACCCAACCCATCCCACCTATTAAACTAAACCCAACCCAATTAAAACATAACCCGGCCCAATCCTAATACCAGGGTCAAACCCCGGTCAAACTCATCCCTTTCCCTAAAAACCCGCCAAACCAGACACCAATACCACCCAAGCCCATAGTTTCTCTGCTCTATTACCTCAACCCATCCCACTTACCTAACAATACAAGAAGCATTAAAAGCTTCTTCTCCACCTCCCCAAAATGCATTAATTGCTTAAACCTGCTCAAATCCACTAGTGAGACTTTTGGCGCCAAAATCAGTTTAAACGGATGGGATCACTTTGACTCATCCAATGGTCAAGATTATTGATGGGATTTGTTCAGAGGCATGTGGGGAGTCTCTAAAAGCTATAAAGAAGGAAGGAGAGGCAAGGAGACAATATATCTAGTTTTAATTTAGTTTATGTATGTCGAATTAGATAACTTTTCATATTTCAGTGCAATATTTAGCTTTCAAGTGTTGAATTAAGTAATTTCAGTGTATTTTAAACCTTGTTCAATAATCAATTTCAGTTTCTATGTTTGAATTCAGATTATGCAATTTTTCTCCTAAAATTTCATGTTTATCTTAATATTGTTGAAAGTTGTTGTTAGGGACCCATAAGCTCATATAAGCTCATTATATAACTTTTGTAAGCTATTAGAACTATAAAAAACCAGTTGTACTCATAAAATTCAAAAATACCAAAAAAAATCACATAATTAGATAAAAATAAGAAATTCAATGAAGATGATCAAGAAAGCTGGAGCAGGGTAAATCTTGGATGGCCTTTGGGTTCAGAAGCTAATTGGAAGGGTATTGCAAGTGGTCCTTGGTCCTTGTTCTTTGTTCTCAGTTGAAGTTCATTTGTAAGCCTTTTGATCAAATTTAGCATTTCACTATATTAGTAGTTTATTGCTTGAATCTTGGTGTTATTATGTTTCTGTGGTAATTGTTTAGTGTTAATAAGTTTAAAATAGGTTGGTTGTTCTTTGGAATTGCTTGTTGTTAAAGCTCCATTTGCACAGTCAAAATAGCAATTTGTCCATTTCTGTGTTTCATGCTTAAGTTGTTGTTGTTTAATGCTCATTTGGTCTGTTATAATCATAAGAAAGAGTTTGGAATCAGTGTTGTGGCCTTAATCTAGTAGATCCTTTGAAAATCATAAAAATCAGTTGTTTAAGGGTTGTTTGGATCTTACTGATTCAGTTGTGTTGCTGAGTATTTGTGTTGTTATTTGTTGTTGCTACATGTTACTTTAGTTCTTAACAACTCAGAGGAACTTTAAAAACTAGTCCTTAATCAGTAGAAAGTCAAAATCACTTGCAATCTCTCATTTGTCATTCATTGTTAAGATTTTATGTTCCATGATCATGCTTTTGTGTTCATAAGTTGTTATAATTGATCAATCTAGTCTTAATTCACCTTATTACATCATAATCAGTCATTAGGATTGATCCAAAGTTCATATAAGTCAAACTAGTTCATAAATCAAAAAGTCAAAAATGCCAAATTCTGTCAAAATGGTCAATTAGTCCAGATCTTGCATAAGGTTTATTAAGGATTGGAAATAAGTAATATTTGTTAATTTGTATTATTTGGTGGCTTGTTAACATATTTCAAAAAGAAAATCCAAGATTGAAAGTCATTTGCTTATAAAAAAGCACTCTCAAAGTTCCCTGTTTTTGCCTTGTGCAAAGCAATCAGTGTATACTGATTGCTGAACCAACTGATCTTGGCTCTAATTAGGGTTCAATTGAAGTGTTTGAGATGGGGCTTTTTGTGTTTTAGAGTACCCAGTAGTATAGAGAAGCTTTTGCCCCCTTAATATTCTGCTTTTCAGCTTATTTAGACTGCTTAATCTGCTCTGCAAGTTGCCATATTTCTGCTATTTTCTGTCTTAACTTTGCAACTGCCATTGTGCTTAATTGGCTTATTTTGTGGATTATCTGTTTGTTTTAAGTTGTTTTGTGCTTGTATAAGTTGGTTAAACTTGTCCTGAGCTTTTGGTGAACTTTTGTGCTTATTAGCTTATTTTTGGCTTATTTGCCAAACTGCTTATTGCCCAAATCTGCTTATTGGGCTTAGTCAACTTCTGCTTTTATTTTTCATAGCTTTTAAATATTAATTTAGACTTATCCTGAATTTTTCAGATTTTTCCTAAGTCATTTAATATTTTTTATCTTTTTAATTAGTTTCTAGTAGAAATTAAATCATAATAAATAAAATAATAATTAGAAAAATATAAATCTAATTTTCATAATTTTCTTTTGTCATTTTATATCCAGTAAAAATATAATCACATTTTTAGACCTTAAGAAAAACCAAAAATAGAAAAATAGTGATAGCTTCTATTTAATAGAATTTATCTTTTTAAATTTTAATTAAGCAAGTTTCATTTTTATAATTTTCTTAGCTTCTATTTACTTAATAATATTTATAGAAAAAGTTTTAGAATTTTCTTTGTTCATTTAGTAATTTTTATAAATTTAAATAGTTTAATAAGTAATTAAATAATAAATAATTAATAATAAATAGATAAAAAGTATAAAAAATATAATTTTAATTTTAAAATAAGTTTTAAGTAATTTTACATTTTTAGGTTTTAATTTCATAAACTTTGCTTTTGTCCCATTTTAGATTCCCCGTTTCGCATTTTTCTGTTTAATATAATTCGCGTTTAATTTTCTTGTGCATATTTAATTTAATTTGTTATTTAGAATTATTAGAAAAGCAAAATCAATATCTAATCATCAATCACTCTAATCCTAACTTTTCACAGTTTGCCCATTCACACCTCGTTGGGAAACGATTCGGGTAATTACTTACCTGTCTTCACACTACACACGAACGTGAGTTTTTGCAAGTATCCTTTTTCACAAAGGGGTAATTTGTAATTGTTCACGTGTATCCGCTTTCTGCATTTATTTATAGGTGTATTTAGCACGGATCAAATTTTGGCGCCGCTGCCGGGGAGGTGTGCTGCGACAGTTGTGTAAGTTTTAGCGATTAGTGATTCGAGATCCTTCTCCCAAGAAGTTCCTATTTCCCATAAACAATATAAAATACAAAAATATTTTTCTTTTCTTTTCTATATATATTATTATTATTATTATCATATAAAAAATTAAAAACCCAAAAACATTTTCCGTTTTCTTTAATAAATAAACAAGCAAATAAAATTAACCATCGAGAACCAAGACAGAGTACTACCTAACTGGGGGTACGACCATAATAAGTTCCCAAACCAAAGATTTAAAACTTGCCTTTGTATCACTTGCGAATATCGGCTCACCTTTGATTGATAAACAAACTATAACGGAGGTTTAAGGATAGTTTGACATTAAATTGTCGGACTGAAAGAAGCGGGTTTTTAAGGAGCATTAAGTTGCCCACCTTTGCTTCTCCGCCACTCTGTGCGTTTATCTTTTAGAGAGCTACTGTACGCTTGTTGATTATTGGTTTAAGTTCACTTGTGTTTTTTCTCGATCTTGATTTTAATTGAAAATTTTGCTAAAAGTGCATGCGCACTCGTTCTTCTAGGTCATCAAGCCCTTTTCGTGAGCTTGGAAACATACCTCAAAGACGTCGGAGACGTTCTGCTCCATCAGTCGTACCCGAGATACGGACTGATCCCCAAACCCCTGTCATCATGGCAGAAGACCGTCCTATGAATGAGCTTCTCCAAGCTCCCACCGAGGGTTATGGAGATGCTATTATTGTTCCAGCCATCGTGGCTGAGAATTTTGAGCTTAAAACTGGGTTGATAAACCTTGTAACATCGCGTCAATTCTATGGTTTTGAGAGGGACGATCCTCAAGATCACGTTCGATGGTTCAATAAAATCACATCCACCATCAAATGTAAAAATGTCCCGGAGGAATCAATCAAACTTCTTCTTTTCCCGTTTTCTATCGATGGGGCAGCCCGGATTTGGCTTGACAAACAACCCCCTCGATCAATTAGAACATGGGAAGATTTGGTTCAAAAATTTGTAAATGAATTCTTTCCTCCTTCTAAAACCACGCATCTTAAAAATGAAATCATGAAATTCACTCAAAGGTTTGATGAACCATTTGGAGAGGCATGGGATCGTTTCAAAGAATTGCTCCGCAAATGTCCTCATCACGGTTTCACCGATTTGATGCAGATGGACACTTTCGACAGTGGGTTAAACCCATCTGACCAAGATTCTCTCAATGCCTCAGCTGGAGGTAATTTTCTGAGCAAATCCACTAAGGAAGCCATTGCACTCATTGAAAATAAGTCTAAGGTCCGCACTACACGAAACAAGACATATAATCCCCAGGCTAGTGTTGGTCCTTCCACTTCATCTCCCGTGAGTCAGTCCAGTACTGATACTCAGCTTGCTGAACTCACGAAGGTTATTCAAGCTTTGGTTTTCTCCACACAAAAGAAAGAGTCCGCTCCGCAAACTTCTCACACTGCTGAAGTCAAAAAGATAGAAGTTTGTGTTACTTGTGGTGGTCCTCACGCTTACTATAATTGTACTGCCACCGATGGCAATACATTTGATGTTAATACTATAGCCGGAACATCCAATCAAGGAGGTAATCAATACCGTCCTCAAGTGGACCCAAACCACCGTGCTAGCAATCAATTTGGACCACCCGGATTTCCTCCTCCCAACAATCCAAATAGGATTAATCCTAATCAACAAAGAGGGCAAAACATGCAAAATCAATTTCATGCCCCAAACAATCAATACCCACCCCAGAGGGTTAATCAAGGGTATTCAGCTCCTAATCACCAAGGACCTCTACCAAATGAACTTGATAATTACATCAAGTTTAATGAGACCAAAATGAAGGGAATACAAAATCAGATCTCTAGATTGAGGAATGAATTTCAATCTTCAATATACAAGCAAGGAACTGAGCTTAAGAATGAGCTTTCAAATAAAATTGATCACTCTCAAAGCGAAGTTAAAAATATGCTTACCAGTCTCATGAACCATATCAATCCACCTTCTACCTCGGGAGGTCTCCCTGGTAATACCATTCCAAACCCAAAGGGTGAACTCAAAGCTGTCACCACACGCAGTGGTAAAGCTTATGATGGACCCACTGATGAGGCGAAAAGTGTACCGCTTTTAAGGGGTCATTTAAGCCCGAAATCGTATTTATTTGATCAAATATTGCCCTAAATCGTTCCTTTTGTCATTTTAGGTACTTTTGAGGAGAAATCTGGAAAAGGAGGCATTTTGGACGTTTTTGGAGCATAAAAGTGAAGAAAACGGCAAAGTCTCAAGAATCGGCTAAAAGTTACTCTTGACGGCGTCACAATTAACATGGGACGGCGTCATGCCTTGGCAAGAAAAGTTGGATGTGAAATTTACTCATGACGGGCCAGTGAGTTTGCATGAGAATTCTGACGGCGTCACGCTTTAACTAAATCAAGGGCGTCACGGCTTAAATCATAAGGGGACGGCGTCACGTTCAGGATCCGACGGCGTCAAGCCTTGATAAGCCAGAATGGATTTTTGAAGAGCTAAAGAGGGACGGCGTCAAGATGGTCATCCGGGAACCCTAAAAGCGGCGAGGTGACGGCGTCACAATGCATAAGGTGACGCCGTCAGATGTCAAAGTCTATATATAGTTTTCTAATTTTTTGTCATTAAGAGAGAGCTTAGTGTGTGGAATTTTGGGATAAAACCCTAAGACGATTTTAGCTACTTTTTCAGGGCTTCTTGCCTTGAGATCTTCCATGTTTCATTGAAAGATAAGTTATCAATTAATCATTCAATATGTCTATGTGTTGTTTGATTCTATCTTATGCTTGTCTTTTGTTTAACATGTTAGGCTAATTTTATCTTGTGTTTGCTTAGATCTAATGAAACCTAGCTATTGATTATTGGTTGTTAGTGTGTTATTAGTTGTATTGGATGATTGTTTATCTATGTTAGGCTTAAGAAAACTGGCTAACTTCCTATTCGGTAACTTGCTTGAACGTCTTAAGAAACATGAACCAAACGCGTACTAAAGGTTTTTATGGTTGTATTTAATGCACAAGCGAATTCTAGTGATCCCATGTTAGGAGCTTCCTAGCCGGCTCGACATAGGAGTGAAGTAGGAGCTTGTAGAGTTTGGGGAAGTAAGTACGCCACCCCACGAATGGTATTAAGGAATACACCCGTCATCCACGCGACTAATACACACTAATTAACCGGTAAAAGATAGTTAGGGAGTAAGGAAATCTAAGTAAACACATTTCTCTACACATAAGTTTCTCACCACTTTTCATTTTTGTTATTTTATTTTATTTGCATTTGTAGTAATTTGGGTTAGTTGACTAGCAACTAATTCCGCCCACTCCTTCAAAACCCGAGATTTTACTTGCTTTCATAAAATTATAAAAACATAAAAAGAATCTTCCTCAACCCTTAGACCTAATTAGAGTAGCCTTTCACACCTAACGAACACTATTCCCTGTGGAGAACGATCAATCCCCCGTACTTACCACTACACTATACTACATCGGTCAGGTACACTGCCTGGTGGGGTTGTAAGCCTCTTGAGATCCCTCGAGAGGTAAAACCTGTTGTAAGGTTGCAAAACCCACGCATCAAGTTTTTGGCGCCGCAGCCCGGGGAGTAGTTATTGCTTAGGTTGAAATTTTATTTTTATTAGGTCTACTCACAAGATTCCTATCAAGTGAGATATTTTCTTTTTATTTTGTAGCTTTCTCGTAGTCTATCTTTTCTTTGTGATTTTGTTTGTAATTTGCTTCAAATGGACTTTTCACATAGATTTCTAAGATTGCAAGATATTGTTGAGTGGCTAGAACACCAAGAAGTTCAAAATACCTCATTTAGAGACACTTATGAATCATATGAGCCTTCACCTAGGATAGATTCTTATGAACAACCTCCATGTTTAGGATCTTGTTTTAGTGAGGCTAATAGGAAAAGCGACCTAGTTTGCCAAGGAATTGTGGATAGAGCCGTATCAATAAATCATAAGTTGGATGAAGCACTAGGTTTGTTATTATCACTACCTAAGAAAACAATTGACGAGGATATAGGTGATCTTGACACGTGGAATAATGAGGTAAACACCATAAGCCCACAAAATACTCAACCATCATTTGAGGCACCCACACCGCCCGTGACTTACCCGGAAGAAGTAGAAGAGACTTTAGGAATCCCGATGGAGGTAGAACCCTTGGACCAAGCACAACTAGAGGATATAGGTTTGCACACTTTTAGTGATGACCTTACTCATAGTTCTAGGGAATTTCCTAGTGTTGATGAATTGGAACCTCAACCTTTACACAACTTTTCATCCTTAGATTTACATCTAGGAGAAAAAAGAGGAACCGACCCACCCATCAACCAATATTATCCAGGTAGTTTTAGGATGAAGGAAGCCATTCACTCACCCCCTTCACCTCACGTGGCATATTCACACCCTAAGGGTGCGTATCGCTACTTTCACCCGCACTTAATCCTAAGTGTAGGGAAAACCTCCCCTATTTTTGTTAAATAAGGGTAGAGTCAGGCTCGTGACTCGAACAAAAACAAGCGCTTCTTGGGAGGCAACCCAAGCTTTATTTGCTTTGTGTGTTTATTTATTTGTTTGTTTGATTTTATTTGCTTCCGTATGTATGTTTAATTTTTATTATTATTGATTCATGTTCAAAACTAAAATTGTGAAAATGCTTTATTTTGTTTTTAACTTCGTCTTAACTACATATAAAGGTATTTTGCAAAAGATAAGTGTAAGGGAAAGTCAAATCGGTTTATTAGAACAAATGAACATGAATCATAATAATATTAAATTAACATACATATTAGTATTTGTTTGAGTCAAATGCTTGTATCGAGTCATAATGATATTTTGCAGGATTTCCAGGAAATGAGGTATAGGTTTTTCCAGAAATTTTCCGGAAACTTAACATGAGAATTCTGTCAGATCATTTCTGACGGCGTCAGGAATTACAACCTGACGGCGTCAGGTTTTAATTTTCTGAAATTTTTGAAAGTTTTGTTTTCATAAAAAGTTTTTATTAAATCTCTAACTTATAAACTCCAGGAACCTGCAAAACATTCATTCCGCAAGCATTATATCTTTTATTGTTTTATTTCTAAGTCTGGAATTACACCTAGTTGTGAGTTGTCTTTGTTCGGTTTGATTCTTTGGTTTTTCTTGTTTGTTTTCTCAGGATTAACAGGTTATTTTGGACAAGGAGATGTATGTGGAATCTAGCTTTTGGCGATGCATTAGTCTTGAAGCTTCTACATTCTCTTGGAAGAAGATCTAACCATGTTACCTCTTTATCCACCGAACGAATCAGGGGAGTATTTGATTTCATTCTTTTACCTTATTTACTTTTACATCTTGTTATTTGAACATTGGGGACAATGTTCGTCTTAAGTGTAAGGGGGGGGGTAAAAGTACGATTAGAGAATGCTATTACGCTTGATTTTTGTTTGTTTAATAGTAGATGTGTAATAAAACTAGATAAATACCTGTTAGGGCAATTTTAGTGCCAAATTTAAAATTTTTTACAACATATAGGAGTGAAACTTTGATCTTAATGAGCGTCTCACGGATAGGAGTTATATGACTAGCACACAAAAAAAAACCGTACCACTAAAAAAAATTTCCACCCCAAATATGTGAGGTTCGCCCCTAGAATTGGTAGGAAAAACATTTATGCTATGATGTGTGTACCGGTAGCACTTAGATTCTAGAACTTGCGTTAGGACCATTCCGAGGCCACAAGTGAGACTACATTCGTGTAGTTAGATTTACTACATGATAAGAGGCATTAGGATTAACCCATTGTTTTACACCTGTGTTTTTGTTATAATTACTTTGGCTACATTGGTCAAGTAATTCCCCCACACCCTTTGCGTTGTACTCATTTTTAGTACACGATACCCCTAGTACACCCCTCAGAGCCTATCTTTTCGTTTCGACCTTTAAGCATCTTACTTAAGGGAAGAATTTGTTACACCCCACTAAAATGTACACCCAAATCGCCTTAGCCTACCTTGTATGCACTCATTTTTTGTGCATTATTGTGACAACATTTGTTTAAACCCCAAGTTAATTATCTAGTTGATTACATGGTTGCTAAGTCGAGTCATATCCTTGTACATATTGTTTTGGGACGATTGTGACTCATGGGTAAAGTACTAGTGTAATGGAGTAATGGGGTGAAACATCATTTATTACCCCCATATGTGCTAAATAGTTTAAAAAGTACTCCAAGTGTTTTGATTATCTTAATTCGAGTCATTAGAATAGTTAATTGTAAAGTTATGTAAAAGTTCAAGTGTAAGGGGAATGAAACGCCCCTATGATGTATTATTTTGGATGGTAGGGCAAAAGTGTATGCAAAAAAAAAAAAAAAAAAAAAAAAAAAAAAAAAAAAAAAAAAAAATCGAAAAAATAAGAAAAATACAAAAAAATGAGAAAAAGAAAAGTAGAAAAAACATACGGACTACCATCCCGTTTCATTTTATGTTTGTTTTATGTTTTTGTTATTTTGTTTTTAGCTTAAGATCGAGTCGAGTCTTGGCTTAGCAACATTGTATAGTACATGTAATTGATCAAGATCTTTAACTCGCCACCAGTAAAATATCCTTTATCCAACAAAACCGTGTTTTCCTTTTCCCTACACCTAACGTTATAACCCATTTAAAAGCCCTCTTTGATAGTTTATCTTAGGTGCTTACGCCTAGTGGAGGAGGTTTTCGATCCTTTCCCAAGCCTATGGTAATCTATTTGCTATGACAGGTAGTGAGAGATATTTTCCGTTTTCATTTATGAGATTTATTTTGATGACACTTGAGAGATGTGAGTATCTAAACACTACTTGTGAGGTGCTAGTATATAATCTCCGTGCTTATTATGATTGAAGTGGAACGATTATTTGTTGTAATTACTTTTATGTTTGCATTAAATGACCCCTAACTTGTATTTTGATTAGAATAAAAGCGCATTTGCTTGAGGACAAGCAAATCTCAAGTGTAAGGGTATTTGATGAGGCGAAAAGTGTACCGCTTTTAAGGGGTCATTTAAGCCCGAAATCGTATTTATTTGATCAAATATTGCCCTAAATCGTTCCTTTTGTCATTTTAGGTACTTTTGAGGAGAAATCTGGAAAAGGAGGCATTTTGGACGTTTTTGGAGCATAAAAGTGAAGAAAACGGCAAAGTCTCAAGAATCGGCTAAAAGTTACTCTTGACGGCGTCACAATTAACATGGGACGGCGTCATGCCTTGGCAAGAAAAGTTGGATGTGAAATTTACTCATGACGGGCCAGTGAGTTTGCATGAGAATTCTGACGGCGTCACGCTTTAACTAAATCAAGGGCGTCACGGCTTAAATCATAAGGGGACGGCGTCACGTTCAGGATCCGACGGCGTCAAGCCTTGATAAGCCAGAATGGATTTTTGAAGAGCTAAAGAGGGACGGCGTCAAGATGGTCATCCGGGAACCCTAAAAGCGGCGAGGTGACGGCGTCACAATGCATAAGGTGACGCCGTCAGATGTCAAAGTCTATATATAGTTTTCTAATTTTTTGTCATTAAGAGAGAGCTTAGTGTGTGGAATTTTGGGATAAAACCCTAAGACGATTTTAGCTACTTTTTCAGGGCTTCTTGCCTTGAGATCTTCCATGTTTCATTGAAAGATAAGTTATCAATTAATCATTCAATATGTCTATGTGTTGTTTGATTCTATCTTATGCTTGTCTTTTGTTTAACATGTTAGGCTAATTTTATCTTGTGTTTGCTTAGATCTAATGAAACCTAGCTATTGATTATTGGTTGTTAGTGTGTTATTAGTTGTATTGGATGATTGTTTATCTATGTTAGGCTTAAGAAAACTGGCTAACTTCCTATTCGGTAACTTGCTTGAACGTCTTAAGAAACATGAACCAAACGCGTACTAAAGGTTTTTATGGTTGTATTTAATGCACAAGCGAATTCTAGTGATCCCATGTTAGGAGCTTCCTAGCCGGCTCGACATAGGAGTGAAGTAGGAGCTTGTAGAGTTTGGGGAAGTAAGTACGCCACCCCACGAATGGTATTAAGGAATACACCCGTCATCCACGCGACTAATACACACTAATTAACCGGTAAAAGATAGTTAGGGAGTAAGGAAATCTAAGTAAACACATTTCTCTACACATAAGTTTCTCACCACTTTTCATTTTTGTTATTTTATTTTATTTGCATTTGTAGTAATTTGGGTTAGTTGACTAGCAACTAATTCCGCCCACTCCTTCAAAACCCGAGATTTTACTTGCTTTCATAAAATTATAAAAACATAAAAAGAATCTTCCTCAACCCTTAGACCTAATTAGAGTAGCCTTTCACACCTAACGAACACTATTCCCTGTGGAGAACGATCAATCCCCCGTACTTACCACTACACTATACTACATCGGTCAGGTACACTGCCTGGTGGGGTTGTAAGCCTCTTGAGATCCCTCGAGAGGTAAAACCTGTTGTAAGGTTGCAAAACCCACGCATCACCCACTATTCCTACTACCTTTTCTTCTCCTCTCCCCAAGGTAGTGGAAAGTGAACCTGAGGTGACTAAGGATAAGGAACTTCCTACTAATAACGGAGGTGCCGACAACGTCCTACCTCAAGTTGTCCCGAAACCAAAACCCAAACCAGGAGTTGTTTTTGAATCGCATGAAATCCCTATTGAAAACCCTAAATCCAAACCTTCTATTCCTTACCCATCACGTTTAAATGAGCAAAAGCTCCGCTAAAAAGCTAGTCAACAAATGGAAAAAATTTTCAAAATTTTTCAGGAATTACATTTTGACATAAGCTTTGCGGATGCTATCATTCTGATGCCCAAGTTTGCATCCACAATCAAACACTTGTTAAGCAACAAGGAAAAACTGTTTGAAATGGCAAAGACTCCGTTAAATGAGAACTGCTCAGCAGTTATCTTGAAAAAGCTTCCCGTGAAGCTTGGAGATCCTGGAAGATTTTTACTACCTTGTGTCTTTCCAGGAATGGTTGAATGCTATGCCTTGGCCGATCTTGGTGCAAGCATCAACCTGATGCCTTATTCAGTGTGGGAGAAACTTTCTCTTCCTGAACTCACTACTACCTGCATGACTCTTGAGCTTGCAGATCATTCCACATCTCATCCACGCGGCATTGCTGAGGATGTATTTGTGAAAGTAGGAAAGTTCCATTTTCCAGCTGACTTTGTGGTTGTCGATTTCGATGCTGATCCTAGGGTTCCTCTCATTCTTGGAAGAGGATTCCTAAAAACGGGCCATGCTCTCATTGATGTATTTGAGCATGAAATCACATTACGTGTGGATAATGAAGCTGTTACCTTTAACCTCGATCAAACTTCGAGGTACTCTTCAAATTATGATTTTGAATCGGTTAACCGAATCGATGTCATTGATATTGTTTCAGAGGAGTACTCTCAAGAGTTTCTTGGTTATTCTCATAATTCTGTGAGTGGGGATCCCACCACATCTTCTCTACCTATCATTTCCGACTCTTCCCCTTCTCTCACTCCGTTTGAGGGAAGTAATTTCAATTTGGAAGAGATCGAGGCTTTTCTCGAGTGTGATTCATTTCTGGAAGGAATTGATAACGCTGAGATTGATCTGGAGGGAGATATTCTTCTTCTTGAGAAATTGTTAAATCAGGACAATTCTCCTCCACTCCCCCCCCCCCCCCCCCCCCGTTGAACTTCATAATGAGGAAATCAAATCGGTTGAGAAAAACGATGAATTTCCTGTGGTCGAACTCAAAGACTTACCACCTCATCTTGAGTACGCATTTTTGGAGGGTGATGATAAATTACCAGTCATTATTGCTAAAGATTTAAGTGATGAGGAAAAGACTGCTCTAATAAAGGTCTTAAAGTCACACAAGCAAGCCATTGCTTGGAAACTCTTCGTCATAAAGGGTATTGACCTTGAATTTTGTACTCACAAAATATTAATGGAAGATGACTTTAAACCAGCAGTCCAACACCAACGAAGGGTAAATCCCAAAATCCACGATGTTATCAAACAAGAGGTTCTCAAACTTCTTGATGCAGGATTGATTTATCCCATCTCTGATAGTCCTTGGGTTAGTCCCATCCACTGTGTTCCAAAAAAGGGTGGCATAACTGTTGTCACAAATGAGGATAATGAGTTGATTCCAACTCGGTTGGTTACTGGGTGGCGTGTTTGCATTGACTTTCGTAAGTTAAATGATGCCACCCGAAAAGACCATTTTCCTCTACCCTTCATGGATCAGATGCTTGAGAGATTAGCGGGAAACGAGTACTATTGTTTCCTTGATGGTTTCTCGGGTTACTTTCAAATCCCCATTGATCCACAAGATCAAGAAAAGACCACCTTTACATGCCCTTATGGAACCTTTGCTTATAAACGTATGCCTTTCGGCTTATGCAATGCTCCAAGCACATTCCAAAGGTGCATGATGTCCATATTCTCCGACATGATCGGGAAAACGATGGAGGTCTTTATGGATGACTTCTCGGTCATTGGGGATTCATTCGAAACATGTCTCTCCCATTTAGAAAACATGTTGAAACGGTGTGAAGACACCAATCTTTGTCTAAATTGGGAGAAGAGTCACTTTATGGTCAAAGAGGGCATTGTCCTCGGCCATAAGATATCAAAGAACAGGATTGAGGTTGACAGATCTAAAGTTGATGTCATTGGTAAATTACCTCATCCTACTACCGTCAAAGGTATTAGGAGTTTTTTGGGTCATGCCGGTTTCTATCGTAGATTCATACAAGATTTTTCTAAAATCGCCCGGCCTATGACTCATCTTCTTGAAAAGGATGCTCCTTTTATCTTTTCACCCAAGTGCATCGAAGCTTTTGAAACATTAAAGAAAAAGCTTACTGAAGCACCCATTCTGGTTGCCCCCGACTGGGATTTTCCCTTTGAGCTCATGTGCGATGCAAGTGATTTTGCTATCGGGGCAGTCTTGGGGCAACGAAAAGCTAAACATTTTCAGCCTATCCACTACGCAAGTAAAACCATGACTGAAGCTCAAACTCATTACACCACTACAGAAAAAGAATTATTAGCTGTGGTGTATGCCTTTGAGAAGTTTCGGCCATATTTAATCTTGACAAAATGTGTAGTGTATACGGATCACTCAGCTCTCAAATATCTCTTTGCAAAACAAGATGCAAAGCCGAGATTGCTCCGTTGGGTTCTCCTCCTGCAAGAATTTGATATCATTATACATGATAAAAAAGGAGCGGAGAACCTAGCTGCTGATCATTTATCCCGATTAGAGAACCCACACCAAGATGTTTTCGAGAAAAGAGGAAATAAATGAAACATTTCCTCTCGAGACACTCAATGCGGTTGCTTTTCGTGGAGATTCTACTACCCCGTGGTTTGCAGACTTTGCAAATTACCATGCGGGTAACTTCATAGTGAAAGGGATGTCGACCCAACAGAAGAATAAATTCTTCAAGGATGTTAAACATTACTTCTGGGACGACCCCTACTTGTTCAAAATCTGTGCGGATCAAGTCATCCGACGGTGTGTTTACGGACAGGAAGCTATTGACATTCTCAAGGCTTGCCATGCTGGACCCACTGGGGGCCACCATAGTCCAAACTACACCGCCAAAAAGGTGTTTGATTCTGGGTTTTATTGGCCCACAATCTATAAGGATGCCCAAGATCTCATCAAAACTTGTGAAGCTTGTCAGCGTCACGGAAATATTTCACAACGAAATGAAATGCCACAAAATGCTATTCAAGTTTTTGAAATCTTTGATGTCTGGGGCATTGACTTTATGGGGCCATTTCCATCATCTCGAGGAAATAAATACATTCTCGTGGCTGTTGACTATTTGTCAAAATGGGTTGAAGCAAAAGCTTTACCCACCAATGATGCCCGAGTTGTTGTAAAATTCCTAAAAGCTCTTTTTGCCCGTTTTGGAACTCCACGTGCTATAATCAGTGATCGTGGTACGCATTTTTGCAATGACAAATTTGATAAAGTCATGCAAAAGTATGGTGTAACTCACCGTCTTTCTACTGCGTATCACCCACAAACAAGTGGACAAGTAGAAGTTTCAAATCGGGGTATTAAAAGAATACTGGAGAGGACTGTAGGAGAAAATCGTGCATCCTGGTCGGATAAATTGGATGATGCACTATGGGCCTTCCGTACAGCTTACAAAACACCCATCGGGTGTACGCCTTACAAAATTGTGTACGGAAAGGCATGTCATCTGCCGATCGAATTAGAGCACAAAGCCTACTGGGCCTTGAAACATGCTAACTTTGACCTCCAAACTGCGGGTGATCACCGTAAAGTTCAAATGAATGAATTAAATGAACTTCGTGATCAGGCCTACGAGAACTCTTTGATCTACAAAGAAAAGACAAAGAAGATTCATGACTCTAAAATCAAGAACCGCGTTTTTAACGTTGGTGATCGAGTCCTTCTTTTCAATTCAAGATTAAAGATCTTCTCAGGCAAACTCAAATCCCGTTGGTCTGGTCCATTCACTATTACAAAGGTTTATCCATATGGTACCGTTGAGTTATCTCAAAATGACGGTCCAAATTTTAAAGTGAATGGCCATCGGTTAAAGCACTACTTTGGAGAGGACATACCATTCATGGTTGTCCCGGATCTTCAAACTTTCCCCATGAACCAATGAATGCGGGGATCGAGTCATGCTAGTGACTCGGTGATCAAAAACATTAGCCCACAACATGGGTTTTCACCCATGTCTCTGTTTTCTTTCTCTGTTCTACCATCTAGTGTGGGGGAGATGCCCCACATGTTGTATATATGTAAATTTCAAAAAAAAAAAAAAAAAAAAGTGTGTATATAAAATAATGGCTATTAGTATTTCCCTTTCACGTTCTAAGTGTTGGTTTAACAACCGGTACTTTGAATATTGAGGGCAATATTCAGTTCTAAGTGTGGGGGGGAATTCTAGCGAATTTGATCAAATGTACAATCTAGTACCCCCATTTTAGCCAAAATTTTAAAAAAACTTTCTCACTTAGAACTCAATAAATGGTTATCAGTCCGCCATGTCTAACCCACATAAGGATTGGCTAATCCGAGAGCAAACGGCTCTTGGTAAAGATATATCAAATCCGTTTATGGCTTACAATTTGCCCAAAATTGTATGGTATTCGACTCACCATATCTTCATAAGTGAAGAGTTGGCTAGCCCGCAAGGTTATGGCTTGTGGTTAAGGCAGTGAAAATCCATGATTGGTAATCAGCTCACCAAAGATAATAGTTGTAATTTATCTAAGAGTTGGCTAGTCCAGAAGCAAACGGCTTTTGGTAAAGACAAATCAAAACCGTTGACAGCTGATGGTTTGCTCTAAATCATTTGGTTATCATTGTACCAAAGTATCACATACTAAAACATTGGCTACTCCAGAAGTAATGGCTTTTGGTAAAGAGAAAATACATTAAAACTTCATAAAAGATTGCTAGGGACTAGCAATAGTTTAGTGTGGGGGATTGATGAGTGTGTAAATACTCATCATTTTTGTCTTATCTGAACTGCCAAAATATCCAAAAACACTCAGAAATGCATCAAAATACTGAAAATATCCCAGGGATTGTGTTTTATATGTTTCAAATGCAAAATGTTTAAAAACAGTTGAAAAACGAACAAAGTTTGCAAAATTGGCAGTTTCAGTCCCTCAACTTTCAAAACTTGTCAAAATTAGTCCCTAAGCATTTGTTTTGTAAGAAAAGTCACCAAAGGTCCTTTTTAAATCATAAGTTGTCATATTTAGTCCTTTGGTGAAAAGTTTCAACAATTTACAAGTTTGATCCCTACACTTTCAGAATTTGCAAAAATGGTCCCTGGGAAATATTATTGTTGGAAATATTATGTATGGTCCCTGGATTATTGTAACATGGCAGGAATTACCCTTGATTTATTTTGGAAGATGTACAATTATGGTCCTCCAATTTTCAGAAATTACAAGAATGGTCCTTGTGCTAAAAACAAATCAACCGGACCCTTATTATTATAAAAACCCAACACTCTTTTATATTATAAACCCAACCCATCCCACCTATTAAACTAAACCCAACCCAATTAAAACATAACCCGGCCCAATCCTAATACCAGGGTCAAACCCCGGTCAAACTCATCCCTTTCCCTAAAAACCCGCCAAACCAGACACCAATACCACCCAAGCCCATAGTTTCTCTGCTCTATCACCTCAACCCATCCCACTTACCTAACAATACAAGAAGCATTAAAAGCTTCTTCTCCACCTCCCCAAAACGCATTAATTGCTTAAACCTGCTCAAATCCACTAGTGAGACTTTTGGCGCCAAAATCAGTTTAAACGGATGGGATCACTTTGACTCATCCAATGGTCAAGATTATTGATGGGATTTGTTCAGAGGCATGTGGGGAGTCTCTAAAAGCTATAAAGAAGGAAGGAGAGGCAAGAAAACAATATATCTAGTTTTAATTTAGTTTATGTATGTCGAATTAGATAACTTTTCATATTTCAGTGCAATATTTAGCTTTCAAGTGTTGAATTAAGTAATTTCAGTGTATTGTAAACCTTTTTCAATAATCAATTTCAGTTTCTATGTTTGAATTCAGATTATGCAATTTTTCTCCTAAAATTTCATGTTTATCTTAATATTGTTGAAAGTTGTTGTTAGGGACCCATAAGCTCATATAAGCTCATTATATAACTTTTGTAAGCTATTAGAACTATAAAAAACCAGTTGTACTCATAAAATTCAAAAATACCAAAAAAAATCACATAATTAGATAAAAATAAGAAATTCAATGAAGATGATCAAGAAAGCTGGAGCAGGGTAAATCTTGGATGGCCTTTGGGTTCAGAAGCTAATTGGAAGGGTATTGCAAGTGGTCCTTGGTCCTTGTTCTTTGTTCTCAGTTGAAGTTCATTTGTAAGCCTTTTGATCAAATTTAGCATTTCACTATATTAGTAGTTTATTGCTTGAATCTTGGTGTTATTATGTTTCTGTGGTAATTGTTTAGTGTTAATAAGTTTAAAATAGGTTGGTTGTTCTTTGGAATTGCTTGTTGTTAAAGCTCCATTTGCACAGTCAAAATAGCAATTTGTCCATTTCTGTGTTTCATGCTTAAATTGTTGTTGTTTAATGCTCATTTGGTCTGTTATAATCATAAGAAAGAGTTTGGAATCAGTGTTGTGGCCTTAATCTAGTAGATCCTTTGAAAATCATAAAAATCAGTTGTTTAAGGGTTGTTTGGATCTTACTGATTCAGTTGTGTTGCTGAGTGTTTGTGTTGTTATTTGTTGTTGTTACATGTTACTTTAGTTCTTAACAACTCAGAGGAACTTTAAAAACTAGTCCTTAATCAGTAGAAAGTCAAAATCACTTGCAATCTCTCATTTGTCATTCATTGTTAAGATTTTATGTTCCATGATCATGCTTTTGTGTTCATAAGTTGTTATAATTGATCAATCTAGTCTTAATTCACCTTATTACATCATAATCAGTCATTAGGATTGATCCAAAGTTCATATAAGTCAAACTAGTTCATAAATCAAAAAGTCAAAAATGCCAAATTCTGTCAAAATGGTCAATTAGTCAAGATCTTGCATAAGGTTTATTAAGGATTGGAAATAAGTAATATTTGTTAATTTGTATTATTTGGTGGCTTGTTAACATATTTCAAAAAGAAAATCCAAGTTTGAAAGTCATTTGCTTATAAAAAAGCACTCTCAAAGTTCCC
Organism: Artemisia tridentata subsp. tridentata; assembly: GCA_021014915.2. Taxonomy (NCBI): domain Eukaryota; kingdom Viridiplantae; phylum Streptophyta; class Magnoliopsida; order Asterales; family Asteraceae; genus Artemisia; species Artemisia tridentata. Next base: position 163,408,332 of record CP139508.1, read on the forward strand.
TGTTTTTGCCCTGTGCAAAGCAATCAGTGTATACTGATTGCTGAACCAACTGATCTTGGCTCTAATTAGGGTTCAATTGAAGTGTTTGAGATGGGGCTTTTTGTGTTTTAGAGTACCCAGTAGTATAGAGAAGCTTTTGCCCCCTTAATATTCTGCTTTTCAGCTTATTTAGACTGCTTAATCTGCTCTGCAAGTTGCCATATTTCTGCTATTTTCTGTCTTAACTTTGCAACTGCCATTGTGCTTAATTGGCTTATTTTGTGGATTATCTGTTTGTTTTAAGTTGTTTTGTGCTTGTATAAGTTGGTTAAACTTGTCCTGAGCTTTTGGTGAACTTTTGTGCTTATTAGCTTATTTTTGGCTTATTTGCCAAACTGCTTATTGCCCAAATCTGCTTATTGGGCTTAGTCAACTTCTGCTTTTATTTTTCATAGCTTTTAAATATTAATTTAGACTTATCCTAAATTTTTCAGATTTTTCCTAAGTCATTTAATATTTTTTATCTTTTTAATTAGTTTCTAGTAGTAATTAAATCATAATAAATAAAATAATAATTAGAAAAATATAAATCTAATTTTCATAATTTTCTTTTGTCATTTTTAATCTAGGAAAAATATAATCACATTTTTAGACCTTAAGAAAAACCAAAAATAGAAAAATAGTGATAGCTTCTATTTAATAGAATTTATCTTTTTAAATTTTAATTAAGCAAGTTTCATTTTTATAATTTTCTTAGCTTCTATTTACTTAATAATATTTATAGAAAAAGTTTTAGAATTTTCTTTGTTCATTTAGTAATTTTTATAAATTTAAATAGTTTAATAAGTAATTAAATAATAAATAATTAATAATAAATAGATAAAAAGTATAAAAAATATAATTTTAATTTTAAAATAAGTTTTAAGTAATTTTACATTTTTAGGTTTTAATTTCATAAACTTTGCTTTTGTCCCATTTTAGATTCCCCGTTTCGCATTTTTCTGTTTAATATAATTCGCGTTTAATTTTCTTGTGCATATTTGTTTTAATTTGTTATTTAGAATTATTAGAAAAGCAAAATCAATATCTAATCATCAATCACTCTAATCCTAACTTTTCACAGTTTGCCCATTCACACCTCGTTGGGAAACGATTCGGGTAATTACTTACCTGTCTTCACACTACACACGAGCGTGAGTTTTTGCAAGTATCCTTTTTCACAAAGGGGTAATTTGTAATTGTTCACGTGTATCCGCTGTCTGCATTTATTTATAGGTGTATTTAGCACGGATCACTTTTCCAAGCCTATGGTAATCTATTTGCTATGACAGGTAGTGAGAGATAGTATCCGTTTTCATTTATGAGATTCATTTTGATGACACCTGAGAGATGTGAGTATATAAACACTACTTGTGAGGTGCTAGTTTGTAATCTCCGTGCTTATTATGATTAAAGTGGAACGACTATTTGTTGTAATTACTTTTATATTAGCATTAAATGACCCCTAACTTGTATTTTGATTAGAATAAAAGCGCATTTGCTTGAGGACAAGCAAATCTCAAGTGTAAGGGTATTTGATGAAGCAAAAAGTGTACCGCTTTTAGGGGGTCATTTAAGCCCTAAATCGTATTTATTTGATCAAATATTGCCCTAAATCGTTCCTTTTGTCATTTTAGGTACTTTGGAGAAGAAATCTGGAAAAGGAAGCATTTTGGACGTTTTTGGAGCATAAAAGTGAAGAAAACGACAAAGTCTCCAAAGCTGCTGGAAAAGTATACTTGACGGCGTCAAGTATTGCTCTTGACGGCGTCATGTCTTGGCAAAAGAGGTGGATATGAAAAATACACATGATAAGCCAGGGAGTTTTACAAAGGAAGTCTGACGGCGTCACCCTTTGAAGTGATCAAGGTCGTCACGGTTTAAGCTAAAGAGAGACGGCGTCAAGCTTTATTCTGACGGCGTCAAGCCTTGATAAGCCAGGGAGGATTTTGGAGGACTAAAGAGGGACGGCGTCAGGAAGACCATCCGGGAACCCTAGACACGGCGAGGTGACGGCGTCAAGATCTATAACGTGACGCCGTCAGCCACTAAGTTCTATATATAGTTTTGCAATTTTTTGTCATTAGTGTGCAACTTTGTGAGGAGAAACCCTAAGACGAATTTCTGCCATTTTTAAGGGTTTTATACCCTTGGATCTCCCATGTTTAATTAAAGATAAGTTATCATTTAATCATTCAATATGTCTATGTGTTGTTTGATTATATCTTGTTCTTGTCTTTTAATTAACATGCTAGGCTAGATTTATCTTGTGTTTGCTTAGATCTAATGAAACCTAACTATTGATTATCGGTTGTTAATGTGTTATTAATTGTATTGGATGATTGTTTATCGATGTTAGGCTTAAGAAAACTGGCTAACTTCCTATACGGTAACTTGCTTGAACGTCTTAAGAAACATGAACCAATGCATACTAGGTTTTTATGGTTGTATTTAATGCATGAGCGAATTCTAGTGATCCCATGTTAGGAGCTTCCTAGCCGGCTCGACATAGGAGTGAAGTAGGAACTTGTAGAGTTGGGGAAGTACGTACGCCACCCCACGATTGGTATTAAGGAATACACCCGTCATCCACGCAACTAATACACACTAATCAACCGGTAAAAGATAGTTAGGGAGTAAGGAAATCTAAGTAAACACATTTCTCTCCACATAAGTTTCACAACCTTTTCATTTTCAGTTATTTTATTTTATTTGCATTTGTAGTTATTTGGGTTAGTTGACTAGCAACTAATTCCGCCCACTCCTTCAAACCCGAGATTTTACTTGCTTTCATAAAATTATAAAAATACAAAAAGAATCTTCCCTCACCCTTAGACCTATTAGAATAGTTTTTCAATCCTAACGACACTATTCCCCTAGAGAACGATCAATCCTCCGGTACTTGCCACTTCACTATACTACATCGGTCAGGTACACTGCCTGGTGGGGATTGCAAGCCTCTTGAGATCCCTCAAGAGGTAAAACCTGTTGTAAGGTCGCAAAACCTTGCATCATTAAACAACAAAAATAAAATACGATTAAGATAAATTAACTACTGCCCATTACAGGCTACATTGGCTCCTATTTATACTAAAAATGAAGTGGGATTTGTCTCTTATCTTCCTCTGATCCATTCTGATCCCTTGGATGCCTTTGAAACAATCTGAGTCGTCCAAACTCATTTTGGCGGGAAAAAGGTGTGAGTGGAAAATACCACTTGGTCTGATTGAGTGTGATGAGGAAGATGCATTTAATGTATCTTGGCTTGTTAGGTGAAGTGGGATAGGAGGAGGGGGTGGGTGTGTCAGGGATAAGGCGGTGGATATGGGTGGTTTCTGGTATGGTTTTTGGCGCGTTTGATGGTATAGAAGAAAGGTTTGACCGAAGTCAAACCTTTTGGCTAACTAAAAAGAAAGAACAGGCCGGGTCATGGGTTATTTTGTTTGGCTTGGGAAATTGGGCTTGGTTGGTAACTGGGTTTAGTTATTTTGGCTGGGTTTATTTTTAGGATAGGATTTGATAGTGGATTAAACCTTAGGGACCATTGTTGTCATATTCTGAAAATCCAAGGACCATTTGTGTCATTTTGGTATTTTGGGGGTTGTCTTTGACTCTGTCTTTGACTTTCGTCTTTACTTGATCAAATGTACAATTGTTGTCGAGTCGATCCAAAAATGCTCGTTTTCGTTCCGTTTTCAATCCTTCAGTACCTGAAACACATAAAACACAAACCAAGGATATCTGCAATATAATATGGGTGTTTTAGGTCATTTTAGTTTCTATTATGGGTATAAAATGATGAGTATTTAGACACTCACCAATGACCATTTATGTAGCTTAGATAATACAAAATAACATTAAAATGCTTAATACATGACACATATTGTCGTTATAAAGATTAAAATGGACCAGTTGTCACCTCTCAAACGGATCAACTCTTTGGCTCGATGACCTATATAGAGATTAAAATTCATATCAGACTAAATATGCTTGTTTCCTACACTTGCATACTTACATTTAACAAAGCTCACAATTTAACTCAAAATATCAAGCAAGTAACGTATTTATACTTAATGAAACAAAGTAATTTCTTAAAGAAAATTTCAATCAATAAAATAAACATAAAATCTGTTCAAATTTACAAATCATACAAATACTCACCCTATGACCTAAAAGGACCATGTATATAACTTATAAGGCCCATGTATCTTATCTTAATATTTAGAAAATGTAACCACTCGTAAAATTTCTCATTTAAACCAATTACTTTACAGAATCGTTATCCTTTTTCCACGTATAAATTTTATTTTATTTTATTTGATTGTATCTCCTATCTTATGTGACGTAACTCACATCCCTGATAAATGTACTCCCACACAGACCTGCCTAACGAACCTAATGTTTATTTCATAAACATATGAAAACATTACAATATACCATTTACCATTTTACGATAATTCCTTAACAAACAAAACAATCATTATCTAAATAGAGTTTCTGTGAAACCCTAAATTCATCACAACACCAAATATGAACAACTAAACCCTAAAACATAAAATTATAATTCATCTAAGCTAATGTACAAGTTACCAAAGCACTAGAAACCCTAATTCCATTTTTGTTCCCGGTAAAACCCTAATTTCACATAACCATGATTTTATGTTTAAATTTCACAAACCCTAATTTATCTTTATAATATTTTTACAAAATATTAAATGTACAAGTCATATAAGCTAGAGTACAAGTCCTTTATACATGAAACCATATATTTACAAAATCCTTATTAAAACCCTATTTATAATTATTTTAAAGCACAATTTACAAACCATTCATGCATAATTCTTAAAAATTTATTTTCCTAAACTCATTAAATATTTTTACAAGTCTTTAAACCTAAAGTACAAGTGCCTAATGCACGAGAACCAAAAATCTTATTTATTTACTTTTAAACTTAATAAAAGTTAACCAATAATTTTTATAAATTAATAAACTATTAAAACCATATTTTTCTCATATTCTAAATTATTGTACAACTCTATTAAGCCTATAATACAACTCTCATAAGCTCAACTCATTTTCCTTTTCATTTCTCTAAAAATTCGGTTTATGTAAAATGTAAACAATTTTAAATAATTTTCTAAATAACTAAACACTTAAACTAAACTAACTAATCCCTAAACCCTAAGGTACTACTTACTAAACCTAAAGTACAATAACCTAAAGCCTATTCGGTTCTATACTAAACTTCTAGTCGAATTCCAACACCAAAACTTAACTAAATTTACCTTCACCAAATGCATCCCCCTTAGTCTTAAAACACACGCATGTCCTCTCCTCTCTTCTCTTCAAAGAAGCCTTCCATATGTCCCCCCCCCTCATAAGCCAAAACACTCTTCCATTAACAGAAAATGTCTTGGACAATATTTGAACACATCAACACCATTTCCCTCCTCTTCCAAGTGGCATACTCCTCCATTTTCTGTCTGCCCTTGTCTCCTTACCATGTCCCCATATCTCAACCATAGAAAACCCTAATTTCCCTCCATAAATAGCAGCCTCACTTCCCATCTCTATTCACACCACAATTCGACCAAACTTATCCCTATATGTGACAAATGGTAATTTTCACGTTGTTAATTAATATTATATAAGTATTAATTATTTTTAAGCTAAGCATTTCTATGCACATTTACATGTTTCTGAGTAATTTTGAGCATTTTTGGGAGCCGTTCCGCACACTGTAGCTTACAGTCACTGCAGAAAAAGTATATTTTTGTCAGAAAAGTTAAATTTTCACATTTTTGATAGTTACTGACCAGTCTTGTAATTAACTGAAAGCTTTCTCGCATTTTTCTGAAAAACAACCGCACGCGCGTACCGACAGCACAGTACATATGGTAATAGTCAAATAAATATGTTTTTGAGTCAGTAATGACATTTTATTATTTTTCTGACAAAAACGTGGTTAAAAACTTTATTTTACGTAATCGTGTCCAAAAAGGTCAAACCGGGACTTTACGGTAACATTTAAGCTCAAACCGACACACGATATACCAACGCGGAGTAAAAATAATTTTGCCCTCCCCTAAATAAGCCCAAATCCGGCCATCACATGATACCACCTCACTAGTGTCCAAAATTTTACACTTAAATCTCTATATAATCTTCTTTTACCAAAAATGGTGCTACACATATTAAGATTCCATATTAGCCAAAAATACTTTCCTAGATCATTTTTGGTGTTCATATTACACGACCCAACTCACATACATTCTTCATCTTCATCTCAAATTTTCTCTAAAAGTTCAAGATCATCAAGGTTGATAATTAAGGTTTTTGGGTCATTTGGAGCTTGGTTTGGGTAAATTTGGTGAAGCTTTGGGTGTTCTTTGGTCCTCATAGCCACGTTAAAACATCAAAGATTGTAAGGATTCATAAAAAATTTCTAAACTTGTTAATCTCTTGTTCATTTGGTGTATAATGATGTTTAAAAGTGTTAAATGTGTATGTTTTGATAATATGGAAAAAGCTATGGTTTGATACTTACTAAATAGTGCTCGACTTTTTGGGATGATTATGAGTTAGTTTGTAGATTTCTTGCTTGTGTGGTAAATCTTGTTACATATGGTGCTAATTTGATAATACAAACATTAGTTATGGTTTTTGCACTAATTTAAGCACTATATTGGTTTTTAAGGTTTATATATGGTTCGACTAGTAGTAAAAATAAAAGATTATTGGGGTTTTGAAAAACATAAAATTTTGGCTCAAATGGTGAAATGGTGGAAAAATATAGTAAAGTGCTTATTTGGATTAGCTTATTTAATAAGCCATAAGTTATTAAAAATAACTAGTAAAAAGGTGAAAATAAGTTAATATCATGAATATGGGTCGAATAGAAGTATTTTTAGTCATCTTGAAATATTTGACTAAGTAGCTTATTTATTAGAGCTTATTTGATAAGTATAAAGTTTGTTTGGTAACTAATAATCACTAATAAGTACCAAATAATAACAAATTGGGCTAAATGGATTTGTGGGCCATAAAACCCACTAAGTTACTGTTGGGCCAAAGCCCATGAATATTTTTGAAGTGTTGACTTTTTGACCAAACGGACCTATTGAGCGAGTTAAATGATTTTTAGTAACGCGTCGATATATACGTTATAACTAAAAATGTGTTTTGGGCTAAAATTGGTTATTGGGCTTTTTAATAGTTTTCGGCCCAATTAGTAAATAAAAATGATGAAATTGATTTTTGGAATATTTCCCGACTCGCTATGGTTATTAATGTTTAACGAAACGATAAATATAACGACAACTATTTTTGGACTTGTTTTGAGACGCTTAGTCTCCGAAAGGGTAAAAATTGACATTTTTACTAAATTGATATTGAGATTGACTTTTTAACAAAACATTGACTTTATGTCAGAATCTATCGTTAATACTTAAAAGTAAAGATAACGAATAATACAACGATGAAAATATTCACGACACTTGATATATATATATATATATATATATATATATATATATATATATATATATATATATATATATATATATATATATATATATATATATATAATATATCACAAAAGTATTTTTACACTTATAACTAGTTAGTGAAATATTTGAGGAGAATTTGCAACACTTGAGATAAATGGAAACGTTGTATAAACGAATGGGTCATGCCCAAATTTTCTAAAAACCCAACACTTAGAGTATTTTGTGAAGACACTGAACTTAAGTAAACTTTATGGAATTACTTAACAAAACTTGTTTTCTTATAATAAAGGCTACATCAGAAATAATAAACGATATTTCTAATATAAAAATTCTTCACTAACATGATTATCTTAATCATTTTTCAAAAGCTTATTTAATTAATTTTTATTTTAATTAATTAAATACATAAGTAATTAATTTAATAAATACATGTATACATATATAGTGTATGAGTATATATATACATAACACTTGCGCATTTAAACCGCGAATACTAGCACGGATGTTCCGTTACGTATTCCCACCATGCACTTTCACCATGAGCCACCACCAAGAGTTACAATAATAAATCGTTTCGAAATATATTTACCACACAGCAAGCAAGAAATACACGAGCACAGGTCAAACGTAAACTTTTCAGATAAAATAAATGCACGTAAGACACGAATATTTTCGCTAAGACTTACCGTACTGATTTAGGGTGCTGATCGGCGCGGTTGCATTATTTTGATTGATTAGCTGATTTGCTGTTATTGAAAGGTGAGTTTATAGCCCCATATTTTATACGATTTTTGCTTTATAAGCTTGGGGTGAGAAACATGCAAAACTGTTTTCATGGACCAGAAATGAATTTTGTTTTTAAGTGCACACTAGTATGCAGAAACCTAAGTTTGCTAAATCCCAATTTGTGCCCACTATCATCTGCCGTTAATTCTTGTCTTGGAAGCCGTTTGTTATAAATAGATCTATTGGGAGTGACGTCCCCGTTCGGTTGGCTCGGCATAGCCAAGGCGAACGTATACCAAATCGAATAATAGTCCGAGTGTCTGGGGATTAACACTCGCGGGCACCCTTATTTATTTGCTAACGCTAGTCGTGCTGCATGTCATAGATCGGTAGGATGAGGCTTAGTGTTTGCATAACGGATAGTGTGTATCTGCTGAATTATTTTTGAGATATTGCTATTGGTCCATATGTGCTATTTATTTAAACCTATGAACTCACCAGCGTTAGCTGACTTTTAGCATGTTTTTCTCTGGAAACTGAGGTGCATTTAGCCGGGTGCAGAGCATGGCGTCGGTCACAATGAATGATGGAAATGTTTTTAATGCGTTTACTCTGACAATTGGACCTCTTTAATTTAAATGGGCTTTATTTTCATCTGAAATGGTCTTTATGTATTGCTACATAACTTGACTTATGTAAAATATTTTAAAACGGATTTTTAATCCGCTCGCTATATCTTATGTTGTGATTATCAATCCAGTAGCACCCAAAGTGTATGCTTCCGCAATATTATGATTTTGGGGGTGTTACAGATTGGCATCAGAGCCTAGGTTATAGAGAACGTGGTTTATAAAAACCTTGAACTATAACCGATTTATGAAAAACTTTCCATCATGACCGCCGGATGCCTGCCAATTTAGCTTGCTATGATTTGAGCATTATTTACTCTGTTTGATTTAGTGTTATGACATGCTATTTGAGCATTATATTAAGCATATATGATATAAGTATTTTCTATATACTTACACGTGTCGCACCATAATTGTCACAGACCGTCTCCTTACGTAACATCATCATTTCACTTTGAGTTGAATACTCGCTACATACCACACGAATTCATTTTCTATTCGACTCCAAGTTTGAACTACCGTATTATTCTTTCGAAACACTTATATTACTATTGTAAAGGAACTCACCAACTTAGATGAGCACGACCTTAACATACCGCCTTATAACGCGTCTTCTGGAATCATCTACTCTTATGACACATCCTTGGTAGGTCTCACACTTCTTTTCTCATTGTGAAGAACCATGTCATATGAGGGGCAAGACCTAAACTCCGCAGCCATGGAACAAATCATAGCCCAGCGAGTTACAGAGGCTATTGCTGCCTACGAGGCGGGAATCTGCATGGCTTGCAATCTAATGGACCGGGAAACACATCAAGAAGTTAAGAGCGTTAACAACAAAAGGAAGTGGAAGGATCACCCAAGGAACGACAATAACCAGAACAAGCGACAAGAGGTCGCCAAAGTTCATACTGCTAGGTCTGGAAGGAAGAAGGTACCATGGTGCAACTGTTGTAAACTACACCACAAAGGACCATGCACGGTTAAATGTCACAACTGCCAGAAAGTAGGACATCTGGCCAGGAACTGCAAGTCCAGACCCCTAGCCACCACTCAAGCAGCACCACTCAACAATCGAAGGGCGGAAGTCAGCTGCTATGGATGTGGTGAGAAGGGTCATTACCGTAATGAGTGTAATAAGCCCAGGATTCAGGGCAATGGTGGTGGCCAGGGAAATCGAGGAAAAACGGGGAACCAATTAACCAAGTAAACAGGAGCAAACATGGACACCATAGAACAAAAGGAAACCATGACTCAGACGTGATGACATAAGAATGACTACTCTATGTAATAAGACCTAAGTTTAGACTCTTTTAAGTTCGTTTTTGTAAGACTTCATTAGTATCTTTCTGTGAACCGCATTGTATGGTATGGATTTGGTGAACTTTTATTATGAGATGTAAGCTTATTTGACTCCGATTATCAATGGTCCTATGCCAACTAGGTGTACCAAATGCCGCCCGTTGCACTATTCATTTTTACTATGAGTTAACGAATCACTTGCCATCGTTTTTCAACTATTTAAACTCGTACTATAAACCAGTTGTCTACCATATTATCTTTTCATGAAATAATAAATGGTATTGCTACCAACACTCGAACTTTTGCAAATATTTCACAGACTATCTCGCAGTCATACCTACAAATCATTTTATTTCCAAATTTCAGAATTAAGGTTTTAACCACACTATTATTCTTGAAACGAGGAACTTTCCTCATATTGCCTTACGAAATGTTTTACTAACAATTTATAAACCGAACTATAACGTGGATACCATTTTGCCAACAATGAATTGTTTTCCTATTACTCTATAAATTGTTTGGAAACCATTACAAGCTATTCTTTTACCGCTCGGTGAATTATTTACTTTTTGAAAGGTAGTATGCTGCAAACTCGCAAGCAGAAAAACCGATATGTTTTCTTGTAACTACACTTAGCATTGCATCGTTGGACCCCAATTATACAAAGCTTGATCACCTTTGTGTAATTCGGGTAGGACCATACTATGCTAGGAATGGTTGCCTAAAATTTTATGAAAGACGAATCTATTATTGCCTTTTTCGAGAATTCAGAAACTCGCGTATGTGAGCACATAAAAGTAGTGCAATTCATGGGCATCCATACTAGGAAACACCGTAACCAAATAGGCTTTGGCGCCAAGATATCACCTAGAACTAGCCTTACTTCGTACCACATCCACAAACTGAAAGGGCAATTTGTGGAAACTTATTTTAGACCGACTTACATCTACTAAAATAAGTTACGTCATCGTTTATGGGCTCAAGGTTGTTAAGCCTTTGATCTAGGATTTTAACTATGACAAGTATGATGATAATATTGACGGAATATTCAAATGAAAGAAACAATACTATCACAACAAGGTTTTGTCAAACTTTCTCTTTGTTATTAAAATCAGCCCCAATGCTATGTGATCAAATATAGCACGGTTACTCTACAACAATAACAGGGATCAAGGAAAACCTTGATTACCTTGAGGCTAAACAAACATAACAACATCAGACCCCATGTCTGATGTTCCCATACACACTCACTATTTGATGTTTTACATTTTGACACCCTTCGGTGTTTAAATTCTAAGCATACTAAACACTTGTAAAACATATTTTTATCTAAGGGGTAAGATCTCCTTTTATAGTCCAAGGAGACCTTTTACAATATGATAAGACTTTGTCTACTACTTGCTTGTTATGTGTCAGTCATTAAGATACAACATGTATCTTGTTTTACAACTTTGTTGACTGAACAAATATCTAGATATTATCTATAGATAATATCTTCTTCATCCTTATCCATCCAGCAGTAGTATGACTCACTGATCAGCAGCTTCATTTGCACTAGCAGTACTAACTGTTTGCACTAGCAGTACTAACTGCTAGGTGTATTTTGCTTATCATTTCAGTAATCCTTATGTTTCATTCTTCTTGTTTTGTATCATCAAATCTATGAAATATATAAAACCCAACAATCTTCCCCTATTTGATGATTACAAAACAAACACGTTCTTGTACGAATTTCCCTAGACGAAGTAGAGAAATTGAGATAATTAAATCTCACCATGAATGAAACCATACTGTCTTCCCCTTAATCTATGCTATCCACCACATCTCTTCCCCTTTTTGTTATCAACAAATAGAGAATATTACAAATATGATCTTTACAATTACAAACTAATACTACACATCTAATTCATCCTTCTAATATCTCAAATTACCCTCCATTAAGCTTTTCGCACTAAAAATGAACTTGAGACAGTAAAAATCTAAACCATCAGTAGCAAAACTAATCAACAATAATAAGAATCAATAACTTTCCCTTATGGTGATGCATAAGTATAATAAATGGTTAAACACTTGAACATTTAAGCTTCCCCTGAAACCCATATGTTAACCATTCGAATCTCCCATTCTGTAGGCTTTTATGACTGATGAAGAAAAACCAACCATTACTAACTTGTTGATGAAGCAGAATAAACCAACCTTGTGTCTTATATCTTGTACTAAATCTGACTTCGAACGTATACCCAACTTTCTTGTATAGGGAGACCGCAATCTCATGACAATAAACTCATCTTCTATGAGACACTGAGTACTACAACGTATCTCCTTTAAGTGTTTGTCATTTCATAGTCACTTGAACGAACGAACAAGTTATCTTTAAAGTGTAGTCAACCACTTTAAGATATGATAAGAACACAATTTTGAAAAATTCAACTTCAACTTCAAATAAGCAACAAATAATCTTTTTCACCAATAATAACTTGATAAACAAGCCTTTAATCTTTTAAGAACCAACTCTCTTCTGTGTGTGTATTCTACCCCTTTGTGTGTGTAAACTTTGAAAGAGAAACCAAAAATTCGACTATACCTCAACTGTTTCTGCAGCAGTTTTCAACGATGCATATCTTGCAATCTAAGGTTCAGATTGAAGATCCCTCCACTGAAAATCTACCTTGATATACCAAGAACCTCCAGTAAAAATTTCAGCCCGATCCAACGGTTAACGAAGGAGTTATCGCCTTTTGAAAACAGCCCTGCAGTGAGTTACGAAAATACGAACCATATCCGAATTTTTTTCTTCTTCCTTTAGCTAAAATCTTTTCTTTTCCTAGATCCAGAGCCCCCCACTCTGATACCAACTGTGGAAACTTATTTTAGACCGACTTACATCTACTAAAATAAGTTACGTCATCGTTTATGGGCTCAAGGTTGTTAAGCCTTTGATCTAGGATTTTAACTATGACAAGTATGATGATAATATTGACGGAATATTCAAATGAAAGAAACAATACTATCACAACAAGGTTTTGCCAAACTTTCTCTTTGTTATTAAAATCAGCCCCAATGCTATGTGATCAAATATAGCACGGTTACTCTACAACAATAACAGGGATCAAGGAAAACCTTGATTACCTTGAGGCTAAACAAACATAACAACATCAGACCCCATGTCTGATGTTCTCATACACACTCACTATTTGATGTTTTACATTTTGACACCCTTTGGTGTTTAAATTCTAAGCATACTAAACACTTGTAAAAAACATATTTTTATCTAAGGGGTAAGATCTCCTTTTATAGTCCAAGGAGACCTTTTACAATATGATAAGACTTTGTCTACTACTTGCTTGTTATGTGTCAGTCATTAAGATACAACATGTATCTTGTTTTACAACTTTGTTGACTGAACAAATATCTAGATATTATCTATAGATAATATCTTCTTCATCCTTATCCATCCAGCAGTAGTATGACTCACTGATCAGCAGCTTCATTTGTACTAGCAGTACTAACTGTTTGCACTAGCAGTACTAACTGCTAGGTGTATTTTGCTTATCATTTCAGTAATCCTTATGTTTCATTCTTCTTGTTTTGTATCATCAAATCTATGAAATATATAAAACCCAACAATCTTCCCCTATTTGATGATTACAAAACAAACACGTTCTTGTACGAATTTCCCTAGACGAAGTAGAGAAATTGAGATAATTAAATCTCACCATGAATGAAACCATACTGTCTTCCCCTTAATCTATGCTATCCACCACATCTCTTCCCCTTTTTGTTATCAACAAATAGAGAATATTACAAATATGATCTTTACAACTACAAACTAATACTACACATCTAATTCATCCTTTTAATATCTCAAATTACCCTCCATTAAGCTTTCCGCACTAAAAATGAACTTGAGACAGTAAAAATCTAAACCATCAGTAGCAAAACTAATCAACAATAATAAGAATCAATAACTTTCCCTTGTGGTGATGCATAAGTATAATAAATGGTTAAACACTTGAACATTTAAGCTTCCCCTGAAACCCATATGTTAACCATTCGAATCTCCCATTCTGTAGGCTTTTATGACTGATGAAGAAAAACCAACCATTACTAACTTGTTGATGAAGCAGAATAAACCAACCTTGTGTCTTATATCTTGTACTAAATCTGACTTCGAACGTATACCCAACTTTCTTGTATAGGGAGACCGCAATCTGATGACAATAAACTCATCTTCTATGAGACACTGAGTACTACAACGTATCTCCTTTAAGTGTTTGTCATTTCGTAGTCACTTGAACGAACGAACAAGTTATCTTTAAAGTGTAGTCAACCACTTTAAGATATGATAAGAACACAATTTTGAAAAATTCAACTTCAACTTCAAATAAGCAACAAATAATCTTTTTCACCAATAATAACTTGATAAACAAGCCTTTAATCTTTTAAGAACCAACTCTCTTCTGTGTGTGTATTCTACCCCTTTGTGTGTGTAAACTTTGAAAGAGAAACCAAAAATTCGACTATACCTCAACTGTTTCTGCAGCAGTTTTCAACGATGCATATCTTGCAATCTAAGGTTCAGATTGAAGATCCCTCCACTGAAAATCTACCTTGATATACCAAGAACCTCCAGTAAAAATTTTAGCCCGATCCAACGGTTAACGAAGGAGTTATCGCCTTTTGAAAACAGCCCTGCAGTGAGTTACGAAAATACGAACCATATCCGAATTTTTTTCTTCTTCCTTTAGCTAAAACCTTTTCTTTTCCTAGATCCAGAGCCCCCCACTCTGATACCAACTGTGGAAACTTATTTTAGACCGACTTACATCTACTAAAATAAGTTACGTCATCGTTTATGGGCTCAAGGTTATTAAGCCTTTGATCTAGGATTTTAACTATGACAAGTATGATGATAATATTGACGGAATATTCAAATGAAAGAAACAATACTATCACAACAAGGTTTTGCCAAACTTTCTCTTTGTTATTAAAATCAGCCCCAATGCTATGTGATCAAATATAGCACGGTTACTCTACAACAATAACAGGGATCAAGGAAAACCTTGATTACCTTGAGGCTAAACAAACATAACAACATCAGACCCCATGTCTGATGTTCCCATACACACTCACTATTTGATGTTTTACATTTTGACACCCTTTGGTGTTTAAATTCTAAGCATACTAAACACTTGTAAAACATATTTTTATCTAAGGGGTAAGATCTCCTTTTATAGTCCAAGGAGACCTTTTACAATATGATAAGACTTTGTCTACTACTTGCTTGTTATGTGTCAGTCATTAAGATACAACATGTATCTTGTTTTACAACTTTGTTGACTGAAAAAATATCTAGATATTATCTATAGATAATATCTTCTTCATCCTTATCCATCCAGCAGTAGTATGACTCACTGATCAGCAGCTTCATTTGCACTAGCAGTACTAACTGTTTGCACTAGCAGTACTAACTGCTAGGTGTATTTTGCTTATCATTTCAGTAATCTTTATGTTTCATTCTTCTTGTTTTGTATCATCAAATCTATGAAATATATAAAACCCAACAATCTTCCCCTATTTGATGATTACAAAACAAACACGTTCTTGTACGAATTTCCCTAGACGAAGTAGAGAAATTGAGATAATTAAATCTCACCATGAATGAAACCATACTGTCTTCCCCTTAATCTATGCTATCCACCACATCTCTTCCCCTTTTTGTTATCAACAAATAGAGAATATTACAAATATGATCTTTACAATTACAAACTAATACTACACATCTAATTCATCCTTTTAATATCTCAAATTACCCTCCATTAAGCTTTCCGCACTAAAAATGAACTTGAGACAGTAAAAATCTAAACCATCAGTAGCAAAACTAATCAACAATAATAAGAATCAATAACTTTCCCTTATGGTGATGCATAAGTATAATAAATGGTTAAACACTTGAACATTTAAGCTTCCCCTGAAACCCATATGTTAACCATTCGAATCTCCCATTCTGTAGGCTTTTATGACTGATGAAGAAAAACCAACCATTACTAACTTGTTGATGAAGCAGAATAAACCAACCTTGTGTCTTATATCTTGTACTAAATCTGACTTCGAACGTATACCCAACTTTCTTGTATAGGGAGACCGCAATCTGATGACAATAAACTCATCTTCTATGAGACACTGAGTACTACAACGTATCTCCTTTAAGTGTTTGTCATTTCGTAGTCACTTGAACGAACGAACAAGTTATCTTTAAAGTGTAGTCAACCACTTTAAGATATGATAAGAACACAATTTTGAAAAATTCAACTTCAACTTCAAATAAGCAACAAATAATCTTTTTCACCAATAATAACTTGATAAACAAGCCTTTAATCTTTTAAGAACCAACTCTCTTCTGTGTGTGTATTCTACCCCTTTGTGTGTGTAAACTTTGAAAGAGAAACCAAAAATTCGACTATACCTCAACTGTTTCTGCAGCAGTTTTCAACGATGCATATCTTGCAATCTAAGGTTCAGATTGAAGATCCCTCCACTGAAAATCTACCTTGATATACCAAGAACCTCTAGTAAAAATTTTAGCCCGATCCAACGGTTAACGAAGGAGTTATCGCCTTTTGAAAACAGCCCTGCAGTGAGTTACGAAAATACGAACCATATCCGAATTTTTTTCTTCTTCCTTTAGCTAAAACCTTTTCTTTTCCTAGAACCAGAGCCCCCCACTCTGATACCAACTGTGGAAACTTATTTTAGACCGACTTACATCTACTAAAATAAGTTACGTCATCGTTTATGGGCTCAAGGTTGTTAAGCCTTTGATCTAGGATTTTAACTATGACAAGTATGATGATAATATTGACGGAATATTCAAATGAAAGAAACAATACTATCACAACAAGGTTTTGCCAAACTTTCTCTTTGTTATTAAAATCAGCCCCAATGCTATGTGATCAAATATAGCACGGTTACTCTACAACAATAACAGGGATCAAGGAAAACCTTGATTACCTTGAGGCTAAACAAACATAACAACATCAGACCCCATGTCTGATGTTCCCATACACACTCACTATTTGATGTTTTACATTTTGACACCCTTTGGTGTTTAAATTCTAAGCATACTAAACACTTGTAAAAAACATATTTTTATCTAAGGGGTAAGATCTCCTTTTATAGTCCAAGGAGACCTTTTACAATATGATAAGACTTTGTCTACTACTTGCTTGTTATGTGTCAGTCATTAAGATACAACATGTATCTTGTTTTACAACTTTGTTGACTGAACAAATATCTAGATATTATCTATAGATAATATCTTCTTCATCCTTATCCATCCAGCAGTAGTATGACTCACTGATCAGCAGCTTCATTTGTACTAGCAGTACTAACTGTTTGCACTAGCAGTACTAACTGCTAGGTGTATTTTGCTTATCATTTCAGTAATCCTTATGTTTCATTCTTCTTGTTTTGTATCATCAAATCTATGAAATATATAAAACCCAACAATCTTCCCCTATTTGATGATTACAAAACAAACACATTCTTGTACGAATTTCCCTAGACGAAGTAGAGAAATTGAGATAATTAAATCTCACCATGAATGAAACCATACTGTCTTCCCCTTAATCTATGCTATCCACCACATCTCTTCCCCTTTTTGTTATCAACAAATAGAGAATATTACAAATATGATCTTTACAATTACAAACTAATACTACACATCTAATTCATCCTTTTAATATCTCAAATTACCCTCCATTAAGCTTTCCGCACTAAAAATGAACTTGAGACAGTAAAAATCTAAACCATCAGTAGCAAAACTAATCAACAATAATAAGAATCAATAACTTTCCCTTGTGGTGATGCATAAGTATAATAAATGGTTAAACACTTGAACATTTAAGCTTCCCTGAAACCCATATGTTAACCATTCGAATCTCCCATTCTGTAGGCTTTTATGACTGATGAAGAAAAACCAACCATTACTAACTTGTTGATGAAGCAGAATAAACCAACCTTGTGTCTTATATCTTGTACTAAATCTGACTTCGAACGTATACCCAACTTTCTTGTATAGGGAGACCGCAATCTGATGACAATAAACTCATCTTCTATGAGACACTGAGCACTACAACGTATCTCCTTTAAGTGTTTGTCATTTCGTAGTCACTTGAACGAACGAACAAGTTATCTTTAAAGTGTAGTCAACCACTTTAAGATATGATAAGAACACAATTTTGAAAAAATTCAACTTCAACTTCAAATAAGCAACAAATAATCTTTTTCACCAATAATAACTTGATAAACAAGCCTTTAATCTTTTAAGAACCAACTCTCTTCTGTGTGTGTATTCTACCCCTTTGTGTGTGTAAGCTTTGAAAGAGAAACCAAAAATTCGACTATACCTCAACTGTTTCTGCAGCAGTTTTCAACGATGCATATCTTGCAATCTAAGGTTCAGATTGAAGATCCCTCCACTGAAAATCTACCTTGATATACCAAGAACCTCTAGTAAAAATTTTAGCCCGATCCAACGGTTAACGAAGGAGTTATCGCCTTTTGAAAACAGCCTTGCAGTGAGTTACGAAAATACGAACCATATCCGAATTTTTTTCTTCTTCCTTTAGCTAAAACCTTTTCTTTTCCTAGAACCAGAGCCCCCCACTCTGATACCAACTGTGGAAACTTATTTTAGACCGACTTACATCTACTAAAATAAGTTACGTCATCGTTTATGGGCTCAAGGTTGTTAAGCCTTTGATCTAGGATTTTAACTATGACAAGTATGATGATAATATTGACGGAATATTCAAATGAAAGAAACAATACTATCACAACAAGGTTTTGCCAAACTTTCTCTTTGTTATTAAAATCAGCCCCAATGCTACGTGATCAAATATAGCACGGTTACTCTACAACAATAACAGGGATCAAGGAAAACCTTGATTACCTTGAGGCTAAACAAACATAACAACATCAGACCCCATGTCTGATGTTCCCATACACACTCACTATTTGATATTTTACATTTTGACACCCTTTGGTGTTTAAATTCTAAGCATACTAAACACTTGTAAAAAACATATTTTTATCTAAGGGGTAAGATCTCCTTTTATAGTCCAAGGAGACTTTTTACAATATGATAAGACTTTGTCTACTACTTGCTTGTTATGTGTCAGTCATTAAGATACAACATGTATCTTGTTTTACAACTTTGTTGACTGAACAAATATCTAGATATTATCTATAGATAATATCTTCTTCATCCTTATCCATCCAGCAGTAGTATGACTCACTGATCAGCAGCTTCATTTGCACTAGCAGTATTAACAGTTTGCACTAGCAGTATTAACTGTTTGCACTAGCAGTACTAACTGCTAGGTGTATTTTGCTTATCATTTCAGTAATCCTTATGTTTCATTCTTCTTGTTTTGTATCATCAAATCTATGAAATATATAAAACCCAACAATTTTTGGTGGAGATGCGGTATCAGAGCTCAGGCTGATATTTGATTTAGAAGAAGAAGAAGAAATGGACGTTGAATCTATTCAGACAAATGTTGCTGCGAAGATTCCCATGCTCAAACAGAATGAGTTTGAGATGTGGAGGCTGAGGATAGAGCAATATTTCCAAGTGCAAGATTATGCACTTTGGGAAATCATTGAAGATGGAGACTCTTACCAGCCTACCACCACTACATCAACAGTGGACGGAAAAGTGGTGTCAACTCTGCAGACAAAGCCAACATCTGCAGAAGAAAGAATAAAGAAGAAAAATGACTTGAAGGCAAGAAGCATGCTGATGATGACCATTCCCAATTATCAACTTCTAAACTTCAGCAAGTTCAAAGATGCCATGTCATTATTTGAAGCTATTATTGCCAGATATGGTGGAAATGAAGCCACCAAGAAAACCCACAAGACACTGCTCAAGCAGCAGTTTGAAAACTTCTCCTCAACATACAATGAATCTCTTGACCATATGTTTAATAGGCTTCAGAATATTGTGAGCCAACTTGCTATTCTTGGGATTGAAATGCCTCAAGAAGATTTGAACTCAAAATTTCTGAGAAGCTTACCAGAAGAGTGGGCTATGCATGTTGTTGTCTGGAAGAACAAGCCAGACCTAGACACCATGGAACTGATGGACTTGTATAGCAATTTCAAGATTGTGGAACATGATTTGAAGAAAAATGGAGGTACTAGTTCAAGTACTGGGAACTTGGCATTTATGTCATCTCCTAGTACTTCAAAATCCAGTGAAGAGGTGAAAATTGTTGATGGTATTGGTGCTGCTAGTTCATCAAGTAGTACCATGGGTATTTTGGATGAAAAGACTTGTTGTGCATTTCTTACAAGTCAAAATAATGGGTCCATGCTCACCTATGAAGACCTCCAAGAGATCAATGATGATGATCTGGATGAAATGGATCTAAAATGGCAAATTTCTCTTCTTAGCATGAGAGCCAAGAAGTTCTATCAAAGGACGGGGAAGAAGCTCATAATCAGCAACACTGATGCTGCTGGTTTTGATAAGTCAAAGATAGAGTGCTATAACTGACACATGATGGGGCACTTCTCAAGAGAATGCAGAAGGCCAAGGCAGCAAGATAGCAAGAATAGAGGTTTTGGAAGCAAATCCAAAACAGAGGAGGTTATTGAGCCAAAAGCTATGGTAGCTATTGATGGCTTAGGTTTTGATTAGAGCTTCATGGCAGATGAAGAAAAAACTCCTACTCAGATGCACTTATGGCTTTTTCTGCTACTGAGGTACAAAATCATAAAGCTTGTTCAAATACTTGCACTGCTCTTAATGCTCTACAAGCTTTAATCAAACAATATGATGATCAAAAGAAAGAGCTAAGCAGCATTTTTCAAAACTTTATAAACTATAAGTGTGGATTAGAGACTCTAGAGAAACAAATCACACACTATAAGGAAAATGAATTAGCTTTTTCTGATGACAAAGCTCTCCTAAGACAGGACATATTCTTTAGAGATGCTGAAATTAAGCTTTTAAGAGAAGCTTTTGATAGGGTCAAAAGGAAAATGGAAACATTCACTTGACTACACAGACACTAGAACATGCTTCTAGAGGTGTGCACAACGTAATAGAATGTCAAGTGATTAATAGAGCTAAGTCAGGATTAGGATATAAGAGTGTTCCACCTCCTTATAGAGGCATCCCAAAACCCCCAGGGATTGACTTAAAAAATTCAGGTTTACCTGAGTTTCAAGAACCAATAATGGAATATGGTTCTAAGACTACTGAGAGTCTTAAGATAGAAAAAGTAAGTGAAAGTTTGAACAAACCTTTACTTTATCAGGACAAGGTGTCCTTTGTTAAGAAATTAGATGCTATAGTTGTTGAAGACTGTACAACTGATAGTGATGAAGAAGTACAGGTTATGTCTAAACCTGAAGTGGTTAAGAAAGTAGGAACATGTGTTCCTAAGATAGTCAAACACAATACTGCTAAGCCTAAATCAAACATTAAGCATGTTAGGCAACCAGTTAGATATTGTGAGCAATATAGAACCACTAGCAAGCCCAGAGGTAACCAAAGGAATTGGAATAACCTCAAGTCTCATCAACTAGGTGATGACTTTGCTTTTTATAACAAAGCTTGTTACACATGTGGTAGTTTTGACCATCTTGCAGCTTTCTGCAACCATTGGGTATCTGGGTATGAAAACAATAGAGTGAACCACAAAAGGCAAACACCTAAATCTCATTTTCACTCTAGTTCTAGTGTTAATAGAACAAAACCCAGAACAGTCTCAAACACAGATTCTGCTGCTAGACAAGCTCATTCTGCTGCTAAATCATCTATGACTGTTAACCCAAAATCAACAACTAAGGGTGCAAAAACATTTTTCAAACATGCACCAAAGACTGTTCTAAGGCCCATTCAAACAAAAGCAGTGGTTCAAAAACAAGTTTGGAAACCAAAGGGTAGAACTGAAAAGCTAGCAGTTCCTGCTGCTAAGCAATCAGTTCATTCTGCTGCTAAGGGAAACAGGGCAAATGCTGTTAAGGCCTCAGCATGTTGGATTCTTAAATCCAATGTTGCATCAACTGTCCTTAAAAGATTAAATTGCATTGATGCAAGAGGCAGATCCAAGTCAGTAATGGCTTGGGTTCCCAAAAGAAACTAATACTTCTCATTTATGTGCAGGAACATTCAATTGATCAACAAGAGGATCAAGGATACTCCAATAGTGGATGTTCAAGGCACATGACAGGCAACAAGTCTTATCTCTCAGATTTTCAATCAATAGATGGAGGCTATGTTACCTTTGGAGGAGGTGTTGGTGGCAAAATTTCCGGTAAAGGTACCATTAAAACTGGAAATTTAGATTTTGAAGATGTGTTCTATGTAAAAGAGCTAAATTATAATCTTTTTAGTGTCTCACAAATGTGTGACAAAAAGAACAATGTTCTTTTCTGTGAGACTGAATGTCTTGTACTTTCTCCTGATTTTAAGATGCCTGATGAAAGTCAAGTACTTCTTAAAATTCCTAGAAAAGGCAATATGTACAGTGTTGACATGAAGAACATTGGTCCTAAAAAGGATTTAACTTGTCTTGTTGCAAAGGCCACATTGGATGAATCAATGAAATGGCATAGAAGGCTTGGTCATATTAATTTCAAAACCATAAATCAGATTGTTAAGAATGGTTTGGTAAGAGGTTTACCTCACAAAAGATTTGAAAATGATCAAACATGCATTGCTTGTCTTAAAGGCAAACAACACAAAGCCACTTGTAAGCCCAAGATTTTTAACTCTATCAATCAATCATTGTTTATGCTTCATATGGACTTATTTGGACCTGTTTCAGTAAGTAGTATAATGCATAAGAGATATTGTCTTGTTATAATTGATGACTATACTAGATTTACATGGGTTTTCTTTCTATCTACTAAGGATGAGTCTACAAGCATCCTTAAGACATTCATTACACAGATAGAAAACCAAGTAGACAAGAAAGTGAAAGTCATTAGATGTGATAATGGGACAGAGTTTAAGAATAGAGTTATGGATGATTTCTGCAAACAAAAGGGTATTAGGAGAGAATTTAGTGTTGCTAGAACTCCACAACAGAATGGTGTTGTTGAGAGAAAGAATAGAACACTAATTGAAGCTGCTAGAACTATGTTAGCTGATTCTAAGCTACCTATAACCTTTTGGGCTGAAGCAGTCAACACTGCTTGCTATGTTCAAAATAGAGTTTTAGTTGTACAGCCTCACAATAAGACATCTTATGAACTTTTTAGAGGTAGAACTCCTGCAATAGGATTTCTTAGACCTTTTGGATGTCATGTGACAATTCTCAATACCTTAGACCATTTAGGAAAATTCGATGGTATAGCAGATGAAGGATTCTTTGTTGGATATTCTCTTAATAGCAAAGCATTTAGAGTATACAACACAAGAACTGGGATTGTAGAGGAAAATCTACATGTGGAGTTTTTAGAGAATAAATCCAATGTAGAAGGTCAATGACCAAAATGGCTATTTGATCTTGAAACACTAACCAATTCAATGAATTATGTGCCTGTTGTTGCAGAAACTAATGATTTTTCAGGTTCACAAGCAACATATGAGGCAAGGTTAGAAAATGAGACAACCCAAGATCATGTTTGGATGCCAATATGGTCAACTACAAGTGTGGAATCAACTTCAACAACTGAAGAATCTTCTTCTGGAAAAGCTAAAGAAGGTGTTGAAGATGAAAGGAAAGAAGATGGAACTCAGGAACAACAAATTGTTTCTGCTGGTGATTCTGCTGCTAGGCCAAATGATTCTGCTGCTGGCCCTTCAGAAACGAAAGAAGTAGAATTCTCAGACAATGAGGTGGATTTCAACAATCTTTCATCAAATTATCAAGTTCCTTCTACTCCACAAACAAGAATTCACAAAGTCCACTCCCTAGAAAATGTGATTGGAGATGTACAATCAGGTGTGAAGACAAGACAACAATTGATGTGTTCAGACCAACAAGGGCTTCTTGATGCCCTTTATGCTTCAAAGCAGCATGAGTTTTCAAACTCTTGCTTGTTTGTATGTTTTCTCTCACAAGATGAACCAAAGAACATTCTAAAAGCCTTAGATGATTCAAGCTGGGTAGAAGCTATGCAAGAGGAGCTTCTTCAGTTCTAGATTCAGAAAGTTTGGGTGCTAGTTGATTTACCTAAGAATGCAAAGGTAATTGGCACTAGATGGGTTTTCAAGAATAAAAGGGATGAAAGGGGAATAGTGATTAGGAATAAGGCTAGATTAGTAGCCCAAGGGTACACACAACAAGAAGGAATAGACTAAGATGAGGTTTATGCTCCAGTAGCAAGGATTAAGTCAATTAGGCTTTTCTTAGCTTATGCTTCATTTTGGGTTAATACACAAATATGTTACTAAACTTTCCAAAAAAGTTTGCCTAAGTTACTAAAATTTCATTTTGTTCACTTAGGTTACTGAACTTATAGAAAGCATTTATTAGTGTTGGTAGGAGTGACTTAATCGTATATTTTTTGATATGTTAAGTAACCTAAGTGAACAAAATGTCATGGTTTTTATAAGTTCAGTGACCCCAAATGTCATGGTTTATAAGTTCAGTAACCTAAGTGAACAAAATGAAAGTTCAGTAACTTAGGCGAACTTTTATGGAAAGTTTAGTAACATATTTGTGTATTAACCCCTTCATTTTTAGGCTTCACAGTTTACCAAATGGATGTCAAGAGTGCATTTCTATATGGCACAATTGAAGAAGAGGTGTATGTCTCACAACCTCCAGGGTTCATTGATCCTGACCATCCAGACAAAGTGTACAGAGTTGTAAAGGCTCTTTATGGCCTTCATCAGGCACCAAGAGCTTGGTATGCAACACTAGCTTCCTACTTATTAGAAAATGGATTTCAAAGAGGAAAGATTGATCAGACACTTTTCATCAAACAGCACAAGAAGGATCTTCTGTTAGTGCAGGTGTATGTGGATGACATTATCTTTGGGTCTACAAGGAAGGAAATGTGTTTGGAGTTCGAGAAGCTTATGCATGATAAGTTTCAGATGAGTTCTATGGGAGAACTTATATTCTTTTTGGGTTTGCAAGTTAAACAGTCATATGAAGGCATATTTATTAGTCAAGATAAATATGTTGTTGAGATACTAAGAAAGTTCAACTTTGCTGATTCAAAAATGGCAAGCACACCAATGGATTCTGAGAAGCATCTTCTTAAAGACTTAGATGGAGAAAATGTAGATGTACACACATACAGATCTATGATAGGCTCCTTGATGTATCTTACATCATCTAGACCTGACATCATGTTCTCTGTTTGTGCTTGTGCAAGATTTCAAGTAACTCCAAAGGTTTCTCATTTAACTGCAGTCAAGAGAATTTTTAGATATCTCAAGGGTCAACCTAGGTTGGGTCTATGGTATTTAAGGGAATTACCTTTTGACTTGGTAGCATTCTCGGATAGTGATTATGCTGGTGCTAGCTTGGACAGGAAGTCAACAACTGGAGGATGTCAATTCCTTGGGTGTGGACTTGTCTCATGGCAGCGTAAGAAGCAAACAATTGTGGCTAATTCAACAACTGAAGCTGAATATGTAGCTGCTGCAAGTTGCTGTGGTCAAGTTCTATGGCTTCAAAACCAACTCCTTGACTATGGGTATAATTTCTTAAACACTGTTATTCATATTGATAATAGTAGTACAATTTGTATTATTAAGAATCCAGTACAACATTCTAAAACAAAACACATTGAAATTAGACATCACTTTATAAGAGACTGCAATGAGAAAAGATTAATTCAAGTTCTTAAAATTGCTTCAGAATTCAATTTTGCAGATCTGCTAACCAAAGCTTTTGATGTTGGAAGGTTTCAGTACTTGGTAGCAAGTATTGGAATGCTTAATCCTCAATGATTTTAAACTTTGTGTTTTTGTAAATAAATTTTTGTTTGTGCTGCTAGTTTTAAAAGATACTACTGCTATTACAAAAGTTTGTGCTGCTAGTACAAATTTAAATTGTGTTATTCATACAGTTAGTCCTATGATTATTCTAATACAAGACAAGTACTTTGTACATTGTTCTTTTGGTTTTAGACTAACAATTTCAGGTATGATCATGTGAACACAAAAGGATATTTTCAAGTGAAATATGTGAGCAGCAGAATTGAGATACTAGTTGCTGACATATTAGGTTTATGATGGATTGAGTTTGGGAATTTAAAACTCCTTAAAACTTCTTTCTTGAAACCTAAGTATGCAATTTCACATTGAATTGATGACTTAGTTGGTCAGATAGTAACTGATACAACTCACTTTCTATCATTTTATACTTTTAAAGTATAATGAGCAAGTCTAAGGACATCTGATAGAAAGAACAGCTAGTAAAAGTGAATCTAACACTTGTGTTAGAAGCAACAATTACTATGAGCTGGAAACCTTGTCAGGAAATCTCTTTGAATGAGTGTATCTGCACACAGACAGTTATTTATAACTGAAAACATTGGTTCTCACACAACCAGAGGTTGCTTTAAACCGAAATTTTGATTAAGTGTCTGTTATACACTTAATCCCTTCAAAATGGTTGAAAGCAGTGTGATTTTTCAATTCTCAAAATCATGAACATACTGCTAAGTCAAATAATTTCTTAAACAAGGATTTTTCAAATGATTCAGAAAAACCATCCATTGATGGACCATGAATCAAATGCCCCATGAATTACCTCTCATAGGAGTTAACACACCTAGAAGTGATGAGGGCAGCAACTTAAACTTTTAAGGAATTGATGGCCTCATGTACAACATTGTCTGAAAACAAGTTCTCATTGGTAGAACAGATAATGGAGAGAAATATTTTGGTACATATTGAGAGATCTTCCAAACAAGGGGAGGATAAAATGTTATTTGCATCTCAGGGGAGGAAATAAATTTGGAAGATTAACCAATGAAAGGGAGGAAAAGACAAGAGCATACAAAATGATGACATGGAGGTTGAAAATGACAAGAACATTCCAAAGGAGAAAGTTCTATCTAGGTCAAACGAAGAAAGCTTTCAGTTTCAATTTCAGTTTACCACGTTTGTTCCTCACTTGCAAAGGCATGCTGATAGATGATTTCACTTGATGAAACAAGCATCCAAGATACACAGCATCATTGCCTCTTATAATTCCTCCATCCAAGGAAATTGCACCATCTTTAAGGTCAATATTTGAAGACTGAAGATGTGTATTGATATTGTTAAAGTCAAAGATCAAAGCAGATGAGTTACTGAGAAAGTTATTCAATCTTGAAGAACAGAAGTGTTTGAAAGATCTTCACAATCCATAATTTAATTCAGAAACATGTTGAAATGGATTCACATGTTTAGGGGAGGATTATTGGGAATTAAATATTCAAGAAGTTTAATATCGGGTTCTATTCAAAGAAATACTCTAAGTGTGATTCTGCTGCTAGAGCATTTGGTTCCTGATGTTAGCGTTAAATGATTCTGCTGTTAGGCTTAACATTCTGCTGCTAAAGGATTCTGCTGCTAGCGTTAACATTGTTGCTGCTAATGTACGTTCTGCTGCTGAGTGGATAAGTATAAAAAGATATTATGTGTATTTTAGTCAACAATATACGGTAGATAATATCTTACCCCATGTGATCAGTCATAATGTTATATTCACAGAACAAGTTGTAAACATAGATACAAGATGTATCGTAATGACTGACACTCGTATTATCATAGCAAGTAGTTTATCAAGACTTTAAGCAATATTGTAAAGATCTTCTTGGACTATAAAAGAAGATCTTAGACTAGTGATATTATGTGTGTTAAACTTATAGTGAAAAATATATCTCTCAAGAACAAACACAAAAATATCACAAGTAAGAAAAACTTAAGATTCAAGGTTGTAACCCTAGTGATAACTCAAGATCACTCGTATTATTATCTTAATAATATTGAATCGTTTAGTGATAATCTTTCATTGTTCATTTTCATATAACAAACACAACTGTTCCATTTCCATAACCATAATAACCTTCTAAGTGTGATTAATTAGATTCCGCATACTTAATCATATTAACTCAATATATCATACACACAAAGTACAAAAGGTTTAACCACCTTAACCGTGTGTCGAATCCTAACACAATTTACACTACTAGCCAACATAAGATGACTCCACCGATTTACGTCTCACGGTACACTACTTTTCTGATTCTGAGACACTGCATTGTCTAACGGACGAATCCTTACTGAGCCAACAAACTAACTGCCAGTAGCACTCAACAACATCTCTCAAGGTCATACTCTAGACCTGCCAAACTCCCCAAATCAACAGTGACCCTAGGTCCACAAAACCTGGAGACTATAACGTCATCCCCAGTATAGACTGGATGTCGAAATACCACGCTGTAACCACCCGCGATGGGAAACTAGTCCGCATACCTTATGGTAATAGGATCCTAGTAATACAATGAGGACCCCTAGATGGAACTAAGCAATGAGTGCAACAAATCCCGAAACTAAGGAAATGGTGGTGGGCCAGGCAATCAAGTAGCAGTAGTCAACAATGGAAACCAGAGCAATGGAGGAGGAGCCGTGGAAGAGTTTATGTTACGGGCAGGAGGAAAGCCCAGGACGACCCGAATGTGGTGACGGGTATGTTTCTTTTAGACGTTACGCTTCAGTACTATTCGATACAGGGGCAGATAGAAGCTTTGTGTCGACCGCTTTTAGTCCTTTACTCGATATAGCCCCGACCACCTAAGATAATGCCTTTGACGTAGAATTAGCAAACGGAAACCTAGAAAGAGTAGGTACCATTATAAGGGATTGCATTCTAAACTTGTTGAATCGTCCATTCAACATCGACCTAATGCCAGTAGAATTGGGTAGTTTTGACATCATCATAGGGATGGATTGGCTATCGAAGTATCATGCCGTCATCGTCAGTGATGAGAAGATCGTCAGAGTACCCTATGGGAACGAAGTTCTGATCATTGAAGGCGACCGCTCTGATCGTGCGCGTTCGTCAAGATTGAGCATCATCTCGTGTACGAAGGTGCAGAAGTACATCGAGAAGGGATGCTACCTCTTTTTAGCTCATGTCACTGAAAAGAAAGAAAAGGAACCTGGAGAGAAAAGGTTGGAAGATGTGTCAATCGTAAGGGATTTTCCAGAAGACTTACCGGGACTTCCACCGGCTAGACAAATCGAATTCCAAATCAATTTAGTGCCAGGAGCCGCGCCTGTAGCGCGAGCACCCTATCGTTTAGCACCTACGGAATTACAGGAGTTGTCTGACCAGTTAGCCGAACTGTCTGGAAAAGGTTTTATCAGACCGAGTTCTTCGCCTTGGGGAGCTCGTGTTTTGTTTGTTAAAAAGAAGGATGGATCCTTCAGGATGTGTATTGACTATCGGGAACTGAATAAGCTAACCATTAAGAATAGATACCCACTCCCGATGATAGATGATTTATTTGATCAGTTGCAAGGTTCATCGGTTTATTCTAAGATAGAATTGAGATCGGGTTATCACCAGCTTCGAGTCTGGGAAGAGGATATCCCGAAGACCGCATTCCGAACCCGATACGGCCATTACGAATTTCAAGTTATGCCATTCGGCTTGACAAATGCACCAGCGGTATTCATGGAATCTCATGAATCGTTTGTGTAAGCCGTATTTGGATAAATTCTTGATAGTATTCATTGATGACATCCTGATATATTCCAAGAATGAGAAAGAGCATGAGGAACATCTCAAGTTAATTCTGGAATTATCAAAAAAAGGAGGAGTTATAAGCTAAGTTTTCTAAGTGTGAATTTTGGATATCGACTGTGCAGTTTCTTGGTCACGTGATAGATAAGCAAGGAATTCACGTAGATCCTGCTAAGATTGAGGCCATTAAGGATTGGGCAACGCCCACAACGCCGACGGAAATACGACAATTTTTAGGACTTGCTGGCTATTACAGAAGGTTTATAGAAGGTTTCTCTAAGATAGCTAAGCCGTTGACGAAACTGACCCAAACGAATGTGAAATACGACTGGGGAAATGTGGAGGAAGAAGCTTTTCAACTCCTTAAGGAAAAATTGTGTAGTGCACCTATTTTGGTTTTACCCGAGGGTAGCAAAGATTTCGTTGCGTATTGTGACGCATTACACAAAGGTTTGAGCGCCGTGTTGATGCAGAGAGAGAAGGTGATAGCATACACTTCTCGACAGCTGAAAACCCATGAGAAAAACTACACAACCCACAACCTAGAATTAGGATCAGTCGTGTTTGCACTGAGGATTTGGAGACATTATCTTTATGGAACAAAGTGCATAGTGTATACCGATCACAAAAGTCTACAGCATATCTTGAACCAGAAGGAGCTGAACGTGAGACATCGCCGATGGTTGGAATTGCTTAGCAACTATGATTGTGAGATCCGTTACCACCCAGGCAAGGCAAATGTAGTTGCCGACGCCCTCAGCAGAAAGGAGCGGATCAAACCCCTAAAATTCATATCGTTAAGGATGCCGATCAGTTTGTCGCTTCCAGCGAAAATTCTTGAGGCTCAGGGTGAGGTGCTCAAGGATGAAAACCGACCACGTGAGAAGATTCACGAAATGCCAGAGAGTGCAAATGGATTTGTAAGGAGAGCCGATGGAGTTCTGTGTCATGGGAACAGGTGTTGAATCCCGCTACATGGAGAAAATTCGTGATTTGATTATGCACGAATCCCTCAAATCTAAGTATATCCTGTCAAACCTAGGTACATCCTGTTACTGAGCTAAAACTTGTAGTTTAGCTTAATCTCATGACAGTTCTTGTTTGATGAGTTGTGGAGTTAAGTTAGATTTTAGTTGAGGCTCAACTACCAAAGATGTTCTTAGATTCGAAGAAGTTTTATTGGTGGCCATACATGAAGGCCGACATAGCTGAGTACGTCAGTAAGTGTTTAACGTGCTCGAAGGTCAAGGCTGAACACCAGAGACCGTCCGGTCTGCTTGTTCAACCTGAGATCCCAGAATGGAAATGGGAGCGTATTACTATGGATTTTATCACTAAGTTGCCTAAGACGTCGAGTGGTTGTGACACGGTTTGGGTAATCATTGACCGTCTCACTAAATCTGAGCATATCCTCCCTATAAAGGAAAATGCCAGTGTGGATAAACTCGCGCGACTGTATGTGAAGGAAATTGTCGCAAGGCATGGTGTGCCTGATTCTATTATCTCTGATCGAGACAGTCGATTCACGCCTAATTTTTGGAGGTCGTTTCAGGATGCATTGGGAACCGACCTTGACATGAGTACAACTTATCATACTCAGACTGATGGTCAGAGTGAGAGGACCATTCAGACATTAGAGGACATGCTGAGAGCCTGTGTGATTGATTTCGGGAATGGCTGGGATAGGCATTTGCCTTTAGCCGAGTTTTCCTATAACAACAATTATCACACCAGCATTAAGGCTGCACCGTATGAAGCACTTTATGGTCGTAAGTGCAAATCACCAGTTTGTTGGGCGGAAGTAGGAGAAAGTCAACTTACCAGACCAGAACTAGTCCACGAGACTACTAAAAAGATCGTGCAGATCAAGAGCCGAATGCAGGCGGCCCGTGACCGTCAAAAGAGTTATGCCGACAAGAGGCGGAAACCCCTTGAGTTTCAAGTGGGAGATAAAGTGATGTTAAAAGTCTCGCCATGGAAAGGCGTGATCAGATTCGGCAAGCGTGGTAAGCTGAACCCTCGCTATATTGGACCTTTTGAAATTCTTTCCAAAAATCGGGCTGGTAGCCTACCGAATCGAACTGCCATCTGAGCTCAGCGCTGTACATGACATTTTTCATGTCAGCAATTTGGAAAAAGTGCTTATCTGATGAAAACGCCGTTACTCCTTTGGATGAGATCCAGCTTGATGAGAGGTTAAATTTTATTGAAGAGCCGATTGAAATCATGGACCGAGAAGTGAAACAGATAAAGCAGAGTCGTATCCCAATTGTGAAGGTCCGATGGAACTCTCGCAGAGGCCCCGAATACACATGGGAGCGAGAGGACGAAATCAAGCGAAAATACCCTCATCTCTTTTCAAAACCAACGAGTAACGTAAATTGAAATCCGGGACGGATTTCCCGATTAGATGGGGAGACTGTGACAAATGGTAATTTTCACGTTGTTAATTAATATTATATGAGTATTAATTATTTTTAAGCTAAGCATTTCTATGCGCATTTGCATGTTTCTGAGTAATTTTGAGCATTTTTGGGAGCCGTTCCGCACACTGTAGCTTACAGTCACTGCAGAAAAAGTATATTTTTGTCAGTAAAGTTAAATTTTCACATTTCTGATAGTTACTGACAAGTCTTGTAATTAACTGAGAGCTTTCTCGCATTTTTCTGAAAAATAACCGCACGCGCGTACCGACAGCACAGTACATATGGTAATAGTCAAATAAATATGTTTTTGAGTCAGTAATGACATTTTATTATATTTCTGACAAAAACGTGGTTAAAAACTTTATTTTACGTAATCGTGTCCAAAAAGGTCAAACCGGGACTTTACGGTAACATTTAAGCTCAAACCGAAACACGATATATCAACGCGGAGTAAAAATAATTTTACCCTCCCCTAAATAAGCCCAAATCCGGCCATCACATGATACCACCTCACTAGTGTCCAAAATTTTACACTCAAATCCCTATATAATCTTCTTTTACCAAAAATGGTGCTACACATATTAAGATTCCATATTAGCCAAAAATACTTTCCTAGATCATTTTTGGTGTTCATATTACACGACCCAACTCACATACATTCTTCATCTTCATCTCAAATTTTCTATAAAAGTTCAAGATCATCAAGGTTGATAATTAAGGTTTTTGGGTCATTTGGAGCTTGGTTTGGGTAAATTTGGTGAAGCTTTGGGTGTTCTTTGGTCCTCCTAGCCACGTTAAAACATCAAAGATTGTAAGGATTCATAAAAATTTTCTAAACTTGTTAATCTCTTGTTCATTTGGTGTATAATGATGTTTAAAAGTGTTAAATGTGTATGTTTTGATAATATGGAAAAAGCTATGGTTTGATACTTACTAAATAGTGCTCGACTTTTTGGGATGATTATGAGTTAGTTTGTAGATTTCTTGCTTGTGTGGTAAATCTTGTTACATATGGTGCTAATTTGATAATACAAACATTAGTTATGGTTTTTGCACTAATTTAAGCACTATATTGGTTTTTAAGGTTTATATATGGTTCGACTAGTAGTAAAAATAAAAGATTATTGGGGTTTTGAAAAACATAAAATTTTGGCTCAAATGGTGAAATGGTGGAAAAATATAGTAAAGTGCTTATTTGGATTAGCTTATTTAATAAGCCATAAGTTATTAAAAATAACTAGTAAAAAGGTGAAAATAAGTTAATATCATGAATATGGGTCGAATAGAAGTATTTTTAGTCATCTTGAAATATTTGACTAAGTAACTTATTTATTAGAGCTTATTTGATAAGTATAAAGTTTGTTTGGTAACTAATAATCACTAATAAGTACCAAATAATAACAAATTGGGCTAAATGGATTTGTGGGCCATAAAACCCACTAAGTTACTGTTGGGCCAAAGCCCATGAATATTTTTGAAGTGTTGACTTTTTGACCAAACGGACCTATTGAGCGAGTTAAATGATTTTTAGTAACGCGTCGATATATACGTTATAACTAAAAATGTGTTTTGGGCTAAAATTGGTTATTGGGCTTTTTAATAGTTTTCGGCCCAATTAGTAAATAAAAATGATGAAATTGATTTTTGGAATATTTCCCGACTCGCTATGGTTATTAATGTTTAACGAAACGATAAATATAACGACAACTATTTTTGGACTTGTTTTGAGACGCTTAGTCTCCGAAAGGGTAAAAATTGACATTTTTACTAAATTGATATTGAGATTGACTTTTTTACAAAACATTGACTTTATGTCGGAATCTATCGTTAATACTTAAAAGTAAAGATAACGAATAATACAACGATGAAAATATTCACGACACTTGATATATATATATCACAAAAGTATTTTTACCCTTATAACTAGTTAGTGAAATATTTGAGGAGAATTTGCAACACTTGAGATAAATGGAAACGTTGTATAAACGAATGGGTCATGCCCAAATTTTCTAAAAACCCAACACTTAGAGTATTTTGTGAAGACACTGAACTTAAGTAAACTTTATGGAATTACTTAACAAAACTTGTTTTCTTATAATAAAGGCTACATCAGAAATAATAAACGATGTTTCTAATATAAAAATTCTTCACTAACATGATTATCTTAATCATTTTTCAAAAGCTTATTTAATTAATTTTTATTTTAATTAATTAAATACATAAGTAATTAATTTAATAAATACATGTATACATATATAGTGTATGAGTATATATATACATAACACTTGCGCATTTAAACCGCGAATACTAGCACGGATGTTCCGTTACGTATTCCCACCATGCACTTTCACCATGAGCCACCACCAAGAGTTACAATAATAAATCGTTTCGAAATATATTTACCACACAGCAAGCAAGAAATACACGAGCATAGGTCAAACGTAAACTTTTCAGATAAAATAAATACACGTAAGACACGAATATTTTCGCTAAGACTTACCATACTGATTTAGGGTGCTGATCGGCGCGGTTGCATTATTTTGATTGATTAGCTGATTTGCTGTTATTGAAAGGTGAGTTTATAGCCCCATATTTTAGACGATTTTTGCTTTATAAGCTTGGGGTGAGAAACATGCAAAACTGTTTTCATGGACCAAAAATGAATTTTGTTTTTAAGTGCACACTAGTATGCAGAAACCTAAGTTTGCTAAATCCCAATTTGTGCCCATTATCATCTGCCGTTAATTCCTGTCTTGGAAGCCGTTTGTTATAAATAGATCTATTGGGAGTGACGTCCCCGTTCGGTTGGCTCGGCATAGCCAAGGCGAACGTATACCAAATCGAATAATAGTCCGAGTGTCTGGGGATTAACACTCGCGGGCACCCTTATTTATTTGCTAACGCTAGTCGTGCTGCATGTCATAGATCGGTAGGATGAGGCTTAGTGTTTGCATAACGGATAGTGTGTATCTGTTGAATTGTTTTTTAGATATTGCTATTGGTCCATATGTGCTATTTATTTAAACCTATGAACTCACCAGCGTTAGCTGACTTTTAGCATGTTTTTCTCAGAAAACTGAGGTGCGTTTAGCCAGGTGCAGAGCATGGCGTCGGTCACAATGAATGATGGAAATGTTTTTAATGCGTTTACTCTAACAATTGGACCTCTTTAATTTAAATGGGCTTTATTTTCATCTGAAATGGTCTTTATGTATTGCTACATAACTTGACTTATGTAAAATATTTTAAAACGGATTTTTAATCCGCTCGCTATATCTTATGTTGTGATTATCAATCCAGTAGCACCCAAAGTGTATGCTTCCGCAATATTATGATTTTGGGGGTGTTACACTATATCACTCGAATCCTACCAAAACAATCCCATCCCATTCCCTCCTGATCACAGCCAAATAACAACCCTAGAAAGACTTAAGAACCAAGAAGGAGTTGGTGCTCAAGAAACAAATCCATTCTGCCTCATAAAACCCTAGTCAAACCTAACTCTAAGTAAGTTCCATTAACTCTTTTAAATTCAGTTATTTACTTTATATATAATCCTAAAAACACTAAAACATAACCACTAAAAAGAAACCAAATCAAAAATATTAAGTTTTCCTTTTCTTTTTTTTGTTTGTTCGACCAGAATACACAAACGCACCCTAACTATTTGAATTATTGTTAAAACAAATCAAGAACTCACCAAACATGTTAAAATATAACAAACATTACCATATCTTACATAAAAAGTTAGTCAAGAACGTTTAAAAACCCAAAAACCCTTATCGGGTTCTTGTTCTGTGTTTATATCAAACAAAAATCAACCCAGACACCCAACTTTTGACCCAGAAACCGACCCTCAAATGATCACTATAAAATCTAATCTTTTGTATAATTAAAGTTCACCCAACTAACTGATTTTAGGAAAAAGAATCAACTAAAATGATCAATTGAGTCAAAAGATATCGAGTCTTAAAAACATGCCAATATCGCTAGAACTGGAACTAGTGTTTTCAGTTTACCTATTTTCAAGTTTTCATTTCCATCGCCCCAACTTTAGATCTATAAATCGATCACCTAGAGACCTTGATAAAAACTAATTTTTGGTATTTACAAAGTTCACCTAGCAAGCTTAATTTAGGAAGAAGAATCGTGGAAAATTATTAAGTTTTCACCAAGTTATCGGGTTCTAAAAATTTCCATATATCGCTAAAAGTAGAAGTTGATATTTCCAGTTACTTAATTTCAATATTAGTCGACCAACCCACTAACTTTCGACCAATTTTTTGACCCTTATAAGTTTTCTAAAAATTCTAAATTTTTGGTATATCAAAGATGAGATAGCTGAGTTATTTTAGGAGAAGGAATTTTATAAAATGATTGAATCAATAAAAAGTTATTAACCCTCAAAATATGCCCCATCGCTAATCCATAGAACCATTTTCCAGATTTCATTAAAACTTGTGCTAATCAATCGACTTTGGCTAATTGTTTCGAGTAGTAAATGGATTTCAAAAATTATGAAACTTGACCGAGATAAAGTCGACCTGGCTAACTTTTCATAGAAACAAAAAGCTCGTAAAATGATTTAGTTATCACATAGATATTTAATCTCAAAACTCTAGCCATTCATGCGTTTAATTTTTTTAAGTTAATTAGAGTTTTATTGGGCAAATTTTGTAAATATTTTATATAAAGGATCATTTTTGTCAATAACTAATACGAAGGATAGAAAATGTCATTTTTGAAACTAAAGGGTAAAAGTTGTCATTTTCCAAAAGTTCAGGGTATGAACTGTCATTTGACCAAACCTTAGGGATTAAAGTGTAATTTTTCCTAATTATTATTTTCATCATTTTATTCCCGATCTAATAGAAAATACTAACGTAATACGTTTATTTAAATGACGAACCAACGAAAGAACGAACAAGAGAAATATCAAACGAACGAACGGAAACATAAGAACAAGTAATAAGATAAAATCTTATTTTTGAAGAGACTTCATGTTGTCTCGTTACAACAATAAATCAACAACCAAACAACGAAACGAAACGAACAAACGAACATATAATCATCTGAAAATGATTACTGAATATTGGCACAACAACCCAGGTTTCTTGTCCTTAGACGTTTATCAACTTCATTTCATTTTGTTTTCCATCCAGATTGCTAAGGTGAGTTCATAGTCCCACTTTTTATATACGTTTTTTAAACTTGTGGGGAGATACATGCTACTAAACCAAACACAAGTGTTTTTCCGTATGCTTTCCTGATTTATATTGCATAAGTTTAACTGTTGCCTATTTAAAGACCCTCTATCATGAACCATTAATCACTTTCGGGTGAGCGCGAATATAATGAATAGATCTATTGGATTGACAATCCCTTTGTGTTGCTGGATAAGTGACCCAAAGCATTTTATTTGAAAACGTTTAATAAAGAGTTCAGGCAAACTCCTACTCGAGGGCATAATTGCTACATTTAATTATGTAGTGATTTACATCATAGCTTATAACTATGATGTCCATCGTGTTAACGTCTTGCGATTCATGAGACTTAGAGCAATATATAACGAACTGCGATATAACCAATTTACTCTCTAATTAATTGCTACATTTAATTATGTAGTGATTTACGTCATAGCTTATAACTATGATGTCCATCGTGTTAACGTCTTGCGATTCATGAGACTTAGAGCAATATATAACGAACTGCGATATAACCGATTTACTCTCTATTTAGCTTGTGTTCAAACTTATTTAACGTTAAACGCTATGAATTCACTCAACCTTTGTGTTGACTTTTTAGCATGCTTATCTCAGGTATATCTCAGGAGCATGGCTTGACATGGATTGGCTATGGACTGTCTATTTTGTTATCATTCAACAAATAACATATTTTCATTAATGTATTTTGGAACCTCCTGCTGGGACCTGAATATTGTAACTCTGATATAACTGAATGATAACAATTTTATCTAAAACGTCTCTTTTCGAGTCGTTTTCTATTATCATGACTGTGAACTGTGAAGTAGCACCCCAACTTATATTTCCGCTGCGAATATCAAAAACGGGGGTGTTACAGAAAAAAGCCCAAAAACCTGTTACATCTCCGAGGCGCAAAAAGCGCACCAAGGGGCAAAGGCGCAAAATCCCCAAGGCGCGCGCTTTTTTTGGGATTCATGCATGTCGTGAGCCTCGATCCAAAAAAAGCCCCAAGGCTAGAGCCTCGTGCGCCTAGGCGCTCCTTAGGCGCGATTTTCACAACTTTGCGATATATATATCTACTCCTTTCTTTCACCTCCTAGAAAATTCAATATCTTCTCATACCAAATCCATGAAAAAATAATCAGGATCTCAAACTTAAGTTGACTGCTAGCATCAACATTGAATTCAAGCTACAAACCAAAGTCATAACCAACAAACCCACTCGAAAATACAAGAAAAGAGGCTCAAGAAACACAGCCAAAATCGGTAGCATGATACAAACAAAAAAAAGCTTCAGATTAATTTAATCAATCATAACAATTTTCTTAATTCACACATTCCAATTTTCCAGAAGACTCGTTCACCTTCTTCTTCCATCATCTTGATTCTTCTCATTGCTAACTTAAACTCCCAACTAGACTTCTTGAAAAAATCATTCCCCAAAGGGAGTTCACAACAATTCCAAATCCAACCATAACCTGAAAACAACGAAAAAACAAGTATCAAAAGAATCGAAAGTTGACTCGGTGAGTTGACCGAGCCAACTGCCAAACGAAGGGGGAAGTAAATTAGCAAATCATGAAGTGAAAATAAATATTTATTTTAAGATACAATCGACTAAAAACTAAAAACATTAACTGGACACAGTCGATTAAGAAGCAAACATAAATGAAGCCTTAAAGCCCAAAGAGGTCAGGTAAAATAAGGCCCACTGCTTCTTTACTTCTTAGTCCTTAATGCTAAGAAAGAACATAAGTTATAACTGTTTCAAAAAAATATGACAATTGTTGAAGTATTAAAACTTTGGGATACAAATAGATCAACACGAGATCCACGTGTGGAAAACTAGAAGGGGGGGTTGAATAGTTTTACGTCTTTTTAATATTTATTTTGAAAACTTTTGTTTACTTTTAAAAACTTCGATTCGATATTATGTGACTTCAATTGTTAAACAATATGAGCGAGTATAGACAAATATAAATAAGTAATGTAAGTAAAGTAAAGTAAATGAAATGAAAGATAGGGATGGAAAGATCAAACTACAACACAAGGATTTATAGTGGTTCGTCTACAAGGACACCTTCCTTGCACTACTCCACTCCCCTAGTCACCTACTCGAGAGTTCTCTTCACTATGTCAACAAACTCCCTTATGGCGGAGAAACCTTACACAACTTTAGCTTACACCGGTTTAACGACACAAAGCTAGATGTCGAGTTCTAATCGTAGCTAGAACCAATCTCACGACTTGTACACAACTTCTACACAACTTAATCACTACTGCTTCACGACGGCTTCACGACGGCTTCACGACTTCTTCACGACTTCTTCTCCACGACTACTTCACAACTACTTCTACACTACTTCTTTACAACACAACTAGTTACTTACACTTAGATCTACTTATCACAACTATACAACACTTTACACAACTACAATGATGATATGAGTTAAGCTATAATACTTCTTCTCTAGTTGAAGGAGTATTCTTCTTTTGCACTTTGATGGTGGAAGCTTGGATCACTTAGAAACCAATGCTTAAGAGAATATGATCAAAGGGTTTTTAGAAAGGATTTACAAGATTTAAAACAGAAGGTTTGGGGTGCAAAAGGTGAGTAAAAATCCAGGGGAAGGCTGGTATTTATAGGCAGAAAAACTGGACAGCTGGGAGCTACTGGAGCGTGGCCGGCCCCCTTAAATAGGGGGGCGGTCCCCTTAATTTTAAGGGGGCCGCCTAGCATAATTGAGGGGGCCGCCCTCCCTATCCGTTGCCCAGTTTTGTCTTTTTGTAGGGAAGGTTTTTCTGAAACATTTTTACTAATTTTGGTTAAAAATTTGAATTCATAAATTTATAATGAATTAAACATTTTTATTTATTACCAAAAATGTTTTTCTAAAAGATATAAAATGTTTTTGACATTTTATAAAAAATCTAGTGTTTAAGAAAATGTTCCTTTGATCATATAATGCATTAAGCATTAGTTCATTTTTACCTTAAGTGATTTGAGTTGTAGAAATAGATATTTACAACTAAATACTTGTTTACGTCAGAATTTTCCGATTAATGATTTTACATTTTGTGATTATCAAAACGTAGAGATATCGAAAAATATTAATAACGTGTTTAGGCATTATTTATATCAACAATCTCCCCCTTTTTGATGATTAGAAAATCTAAACTCATTAAATTGAAAAGTTAATTTTTAATTAAGTATTTAGTGAGTTTATATCTATTTCTCCCCCTTTTTGTAGAATCAAAAAGGTTAAGCCGACAAGTTTTAGAAATAAAATTTGTCGGGACGATAACTCCCCCTTGGTGTGTACTCCCCCTCGTTCGTGTGCATAAATGAAACGATATATGGGATTCTTGCAAGAAAAATATTAGAAGCACAAGCATATATATAGCAAAAATAAACATGCATATAAAATAAAGACATTCATTCATAAAAAAAATGTTGTGTATAAATACACAAACATATAAGATTACATTCAATCCTACATAAACTAGTGGGGCTTGCACACAAAATGGTTTTGAAAATTATTTTTAATTAAGCATTGCATATGCTTAATTGGGTGAAAATGGAGGTGGTGGTGGTGTAGTGGGTGAAGGTGGTGGAGGTGTGGTGGTGGTGGGTTTGTAATCATGTGTTCAAGTGATGAAAACATTAGTGTATTCATCTCTAAGACCAAAGATTATGGTCGGTTATGGATGCAACAAAGACAATTGTCACCATGGCTTCAAGCATGCTCAAGGTATGGAAAGAATGTTGTGGGATTATGGGATGGTGAATAAGGACAATGACAGGGTTGATGGTATAGGATGGGAAAAGTTGGTGGATGGGGTGATGCTCTGAGTGGATGGTGGGTGATGATGCTCTTGGTGATGATGTTAGGTGAGTGTTGATGTAGTCATTGATGGATGAAGTGGATGGTATGGAGGAAGATGATGCTCCATGGGTAGAGGGTGTTTTTGATGATGCATTTGGTGCACTTGGGGATGAACTTTGAGGTGGTGGTGATGGAGTTTTGGTGTCATCTTGGGTTAATTCAATAAAGAGTTGTTTTGGTGGTATGATGACAAGTCTTTGCTTCCTTGGAGTCTTAGAGATGGAGGATTTTGGTGATAACATGGTGGTTTTGGATGGTGAAGGATGATGGAATGAGAGGTGATTATATGAAGGGAATTTATAATATGAAAATGTGGTTGGTTTAGGTTAATTTTTGAGGTTTTGTTGTAAGATTCCAATACCAGTTCGTCCATAAAGAGAAATGGTAGCTGGGGCTAGATAAAAGGGGTCACATGATGCAAAAGAAAAAAGTGAATTTCACTGCCCAGATGGCCGGTCCCCTTAATTGCTGGCCGGCCCCCTTAAAATTAAAGGGACCGCCTAGGGAATTAAGGGGGCCGCCCATCTGCTGTTTTCCCAGGCGACCAAATTTGAAAAAATTTCAGAAAAGGGTCATTGTTAGGGTGTATTTGCAGCAAGCACCATTTGAATCATGTACATGAAGAATGATTAAATAATAGCATAAACATGTTTAAATAAGCATGTATACATTTAGGCTAAAAATAATCATATTATAGAATAAGCATGTTATTAATCATTAGCAAGCATATTAATTTTAAGCATAGCATTCAAGTTCTAATCAAGAAAGTAGATACTAACATACTATAACATGCAAGAAATAAATAATTCTCAAATACAAAACAAATTAAAATGTCTAAACACAATATTGTTCTAATAAGCCAACTTCTACATCTCATCTTTTCTTCTTTCGAAAATATTCTTGAAAGCTTTCCCTATCGACTTGAAACCACCTCTAACTTCTTGATGCATCTGTTGAGTTGTGTTGAGTAATGCGGTTTGTCGTTCAAATAGGATTTGTTCGGTTTGTTCGGAAGGACGAGGAACTTGATAATCGGAATAATTAAGTTCCGGGAGATTGTCCACGAACCTCGTGGGAGATGGAGTACTGACACGTGAGGTGCCTTCCTCCTCCTCATCATCATCTCTTCAATGACATGTGGAACTACAAGGTGTGTAGAGATTAGGGCGTCTAGATTTGCCCTTGTCACTACGCGATCGACGAAGTTGGCTACGAGAGAGAGGACGTAGGACGGGATGAACGAATAGATAGACATCACTTTCGAGATGAGGGAAATGTTCCATGACATAACGATAGAGACGGGTGAGGAACATGCCATAAGGAAGGTTGGCGTTGGGAGTGTTTTTGGCTGACATGATGCGATAGACAAAGAGGTAAGCCAAATTGTATTGTTCTTCTGCAACAATACAATACAACATGTGAGCAATGCTCGCCGTGAGATGATCACGGTGACCATCGGTACCGAACGCATTCTCACGAATGAGTTCTTCCCAACGCTTCATGTCGGGGCTTAGCTCTTTAAGGATGATTTGGTTTGCATGGATTTCAACATTTTTCGACTTGATCATTCGGCTAGTCGTACTACGTTCTAGCTCGAGAAGTCCACGAATCTCGTCAGGAGAAGGAATATTAGAATAGTACGGACCATTCTGAGGCCGATTTTTCTCAAGAGATGAGAGATCCCATTCATTTGAGAAAACAGCTTGACCGTTGTAAGGAATTTGGAGAATTTGACCAAACTGAGCTAGATTGAGAGTGATAAATTCGTTTTGGATCATAAAGGAAATAAGAATATAGCCATATGGATCGGTTTGCACCGTCACTTGGCTATAGAAGTCTAGAACGAAGCGAGGAATGATTGGCTCATTGATTTTGTAGAGACAATCGAGACGAACATTTGAGAACATTCGCTCGATTTGGTCGGATTGATAGAAAGATGGATCGACAACTATACCTTCGTGAATGTTTCTATTTTCGATGGGCCGATAGAAACATGCAACAGAAGGAGATACGCCGGGAGTTTCGGAGACTTTTGGAATGTAGGCCTTGGTTTTGGAGAGATCACCGACTGTAGCTTTAGGCATTTTCACCTATATACGAAAGCAACACACAAACAAAAATAAGAAAATGACATGCACATATTATATATGCTACTTATGTGGAACGTAAACATACTTCGACTCTAAAACTTCAATCCTAAGAAGTAGTTTACAATGTTCCTTAGTTTTAATTTTTAACTCGCTTAAAATGTATTTTATGATGTTAAAGAATAGTTACATGGATATTATGATAAGAAATCAAAAATATCCAAACGCTCCTTTATACGCCATAAGCTACTTTGAAATGTGGCTAGACAAACATTAGATTGTATATCTAGCTATTTCTTACGAGTGTTTATGTTAAGAAACTTATTGAAGAAGGTGAAAACTTAGATTTTGACTCAAAAATTTCTTTCAAAATGTTATGCCAAATGCTCCCTTAATTACAAAAAATAACTACTAAAATTTCAATATACATATGAATTATGTATCTTGATGACTCAAAACAACTAATTGCGTGTTTATAAACTTGTCAAGTAGTTGTGAACTTAATTTTGATTAAATTTCGATGACTCTAGCTCCTAATCCAAACACTCTCTTATATTTAACAAAAAACATTTTTATGATTCGAAAAATATATTTTTAGTATTAAGAGGTTATGATGTAGCAATGTGATTAGTTTTAACAAGTGTTTATGGCATAATTCAACAATGTATAACAAGTTTTGAATATGAGTGTTTGGTTTTTCAAAGTTTTGACATGAGGGTGTCTAATTACTTAGTTTCTAGGTTGATTAAGCATTCTAATCCTATGGGGAGCATTTGATTATAACATTCCTAGACTCAATTTCAACAAAAATTTGGATTTTGAAAAATTAAGTAAAAGACCTAATTATCATTAGACTCAAAATTGGATGAAATTAGATGAAATGTGTATTGCAAAACTTACAAAATGTGTTGCTAATCGAAATATAGGTGTTTGCCCCTTGCGAAATTAGCCGGAAATGGTGATTTGGTGAGTGGTTTTGGGTTGCAGCTCGTTCACAGCAGAGGGAGTGAGAGGTGTGTTTGAAAAATGGGGTGTTTCGCAAAGATTTTTGAAGGAAAAACGTTTTTGGTAGTAACAGTAGGCCGGTCCCCTTAATTATTAAGGGGGCCGCCCCTGTTTTCAAGTCGGTCCCCTTAATTTTAAGGGGACCGCCCTTCAGAAAAAAATTATGTTTTGTTTCTGGCGGCAAAATATTTATATGTATATATAGATTTATTATATATCAAAAGTACGTTGGG
Source organism: Artemisia tridentata subsp. tridentata (assembly GCA_021014915.2). Classification (NCBI taxonomy): domain Eukaryota; kingdom Viridiplantae; phylum Streptophyta; class Magnoliopsida; order Asterales; family Asteraceae; genus Artemisia; species Artemisia tridentata. The sequence goes on from CP139508.1 coordinate 163,453,078, forward strand.
TTATATTGGCACGAGAAGGGAATACTTGACACATTTTATTAACATTTCGTTAACAAAATATATCTTGAGAATTTTGGATAAAATAATCAAAACGTCAAGCTGACAACGGTGGATTTAAGAAATGAAAAGAGAATGTGTGTGTATATATATATATATATATATATATATATATATATATATATATATATATATATATGTTTGAATGATGTTGAAGGATAATGAGGAAAGGACGGAGATGGGTGCTGACGATGATGGGAGTTTGTTGCATAGTTTTCTTGTGTGAAGGATTATACAAACACTTGGGATGTGAATCTTAGTAACGTGTTTGGGATATTTATGTATGAATGTGATGTAGTATGCGGAATCTACTATAACACACTTAAAAGAACACAAAGGTGATGAGTTATGTAAACGTGAGTTATAATGAGCAATGAACACAACTTTAGTAACACAAAATGATTCAATATTATTGATGAAATAATACGGATGATCTAACTATCACCAGGATTACAAAGTAATCTTGAATCTTTGATTGTAAAAGGATTTGTGAAATGAGTAACTAAGTTACTAGAGAGATTGTTTTGTTTTGGTTATTAGTTGAAGAGATGCATGCACGAAGGTGGTGACTAAGGGAACCTTTTATAGAATAAGGTACCCTTATTACAAGTTGTCAAGTGGTTGAATATAATAAGATACTTTGACTATTCTAGCCTACAATTAAATACAACTACCAATGTAACAACTCTGTATATTCTTCTGCATACCACAGAAGACTAAACTACTTCTACTAAGCGTGTTACAATGTCCAAAGACTAATAATTCAACAAATATCTACAAACAAATATCTATCAACTTGATCATAATCTTGGCAGGACCTTTATCAACTAGCAGTACCTTCCTACCCAGAAGGTACTGTTAATACATCTTCATCTTCTTCAAAATCAACTAGCAGGCTCTTGGCATATCTGGCAGGCTCTTTGACTTGAACATTTTATTCCCAACAATCCTCCCCTAAACTTGTTATTTCCTTTAAAATACACAAGTTTTTGATGAATAAAATACATACCTTGAGGATTTGAGGGAACTCTTCCAAAAACCTTTACTCTCTGTTCTTCCTTTTTCTTTCACATTGCTCAAATATGCTCCTCAGCAAACTTTGAACAATTTCTGACTTTTCTTCATCTTTGTCACATCTTAATCTCTTGGAGATCATAGTTGTAAGCACTTCATAGCTAAGTGGATACTCTTTCTCAGCCAACATAAAGAGTTCAATCCCACTTGATGTAAAAAGATGATGAATACTGCTAAGGCTTAGAAATTCCCATGTTGTTGAAGGATCATGATATGGAAACTTCCAATGAACATCTTTTGGACTAGGATCATACATCCTATTGAATTCTACCCATAGTTCCTGTTCCTTAACATCAGTACTAGAATTTGTGTCTAGCCTAATTTGAACTAGATTCCACAATTCTTCTAAGTCTGCTCTGTCACTTGCTCTAACTAGATTTTAAAAGTTTTTGAAAATAGCAGTCTGACCCCCAACCCTTGTTATTTTCCATGACTTTCCTAATCTATCATGGTGAATTTCCCAATCAATAATAGGGCGTCTAGACCTAATTGGATCAGCATGTATGATAGTTAGCAAAGTAATTAACATCTTACTTACTTGCTCTGAACCCAATTTTGCTTCTTCTTTCTTCTGAGCATCTTTCTTTTTCATTGAGGGCTTTGCATCAGATGGGATCTTGTAGTAAAGACTCTTGTAGGCTTGTAGATACAGGAAGTAGATTTCATCAGCAGATTTCTTCTTCAGTTGATAATCAGTCCAATTTGCTTGACCTTTTAGAAATTTCTTCATAAAAGATACTTGATCTTTCTGAGATTTGCCCACCTTAAAACCTCTTCTCTGACTTTCTTTCATCTTTTCAAAAATATCAGCCAGAGCTGCTTCTTTATACTTTTTGTTGATAAAAGATTCAAGCTCTGCTGTTTTCTCATCAGAGTTAAGATTGTTGTCATTCACTATTATTGCTGCTTGACCTTTCACAATTGGATCATTAGCAATAATCCATTGCATCTATGCATCAAAGGTTTCTTGAGCAATTTGAGTATCAAGAAGAGTCTGAGCAGCATCTTTTTGCTCTTTCATCTCTGCAAGCAGTCTTGAAGCTTCAAATGCTTTCTGCACTTCTTCTTCATGAATCCTTTTGGCCTCTTCTTCATCTCTAGCCATCTGTACTTGCTCTGATCTCTTCAACTTCTTGGGCTTAGGTTCATCTTCAACCATAATGCTCTTGCCCTTATCCTTTGGAGTTGGTTCTTGAGATGGAGCAGTAGATTGCTCATCAGCAATAAATAACCTCCCTTGAACAAATAAATCCCCTTGAGGCTCTAAGTCCCTCTTTCTTTTGTACACATGATCAGCAGTACCTTTGTAGTCCATTGCCAATAGCCTCTCAATCCTAGCAGGCTCTTTTGAACTAGCAGGCTCTTGCTCTGCACCAGCAGGCTCTTCATCATAAACCTGAGTTCCTTCATGGAATTCAAATTGAGCCTCCTCTTCACCTTCAGAACTATCCATCCTCCCCTTTTTGGAAGAGTGACCCAACCTTTCAGCATCTGATCTTGAAGAACTAGATAAAACAACCTTTGAAGATCTTTTACCCTTTACCTTCTTCACTTCAACATCCAATTTCTTTACCCTCTTAACTAACTTGATGTTGATCTCAGAAAATTTGGTGTTCTGTCTTTTAAGAGCATCTTCTAAGAGCTTCACCTTCTCTTTTAGTTCTTGCACTGTTTGAGGAGATTGGGGTGGTGTTACATGATGTGATGATGTTGGTGGTGTTGCAGATGGTACTGGAGATGGGATTGGTGATGTTTTATGTGTTGGTGAGATGTAACCAGTTGAAGAACTTGATGATGGTGATTTAGATGATGGTGTTGGTTCTTCAGGATGTTGTGGTAACATTTCATCAAATAGTGGTATTTCTTCCCCTTTGAAACCAATTCTCATGTTTGAAAATACTTTGTGAGAAAGTTTTGGTGTTTCATAAAGTGAGTGTAGGGGAAGCAACAAATGTTTTGATTTTGCAATGATGCATGAAATAAATCTTGGATACATCAAAAACTTTGTTTCACTATCCACATTTTTAATCAATCCTTCAAAAATATGTTTGGAAAAATTGTATTTTCTGTTTGTAGCCAAGCAGATGAGAGCAGAAGCCATGTTTCCACTAAATTGCTCCCAAGAGGTTTTCTTCTGGCTCAAACAATGAAGGATTGTATGGATCAAAAATCTCCATTGTGGAGTAAAATGCTTTTTCAGAAAAGTGAGTTTGGTAGACTCAGCATTATACCCCATTCTTTCCAAATTTTCAAAAATTTCAGTATCAGGCAATTGACTAATACCATCTGAATCATCCAAATGAAGATGTCTTCTTATGGATGACTCAGTAAGAGTCAAATGTTTGCCATCCACTTTGGCCTTAATCCTTTGTTCCCCATTTTCAGAAGTTTTAACTTTAGCTGATTGCCAAAATTGTAAAATTTGAGATTCATAAATAGTGGGATTAACTAGTAAAGCATACCTGATGTACGAATCATTTAAAAAGTCCACTATTTGATGAAAAGAGGCATTATCCTCAGACTTTTCCAAAAATGCTAATTGATTGTGACGTTTAACAAAGGTTAGAACTTCCATGGTGAAAGTTTATGAAAATTTTGATTATGTTGGTGGGATTTGTTGGTGGTACTGGTAGAAGATGAAAGGTGTATGTTAATTGTGATAAGGACTGATGAAAGATGATATGAGAGAATTACTTTTAACCGACAATAAGAAAGATTATAATAAGTAAATGAAAAGGCGGTTAAAAATATCTTTTATATGTGAAATATAATATAATATAATCATCAGTAATTTATATAACTACCCCAACGGCTAATTTTAACTACCAGGCCCAACGGCTAAAACTTTTTCTGACAGGCTCAACGGCTATCTAGCAGTACCATTTTACTCTAGCAGTACCAAAATTTGAACTACCAGTACCTTTGAAAGAAAATATTACTTGGCAGTCTCTTTGAAAGTTTAGCAAAAATCCCTTATAGTTTTTAGCAAACTATCAGCTATCAACGGATTTGATTTTGTCTTTACCAAAAGCCGTTTGCTTATGGACTAGTTAACTATTTACTGTTAAGTATGGTTAGTTAAATACCATATAGTTTTTGGTAAACTATCAACCATCAACGGATTTGATTTGTCTTTACCAAAAGCCGTTTGCTTATGGACTAGCCACTCTTAAGTTTTAAAAACTTGGTGAACTGAATACCAAAAGCCATGATGACCTAAAGATGGTGCAATTTCCTTGGATGGAGGAAATAAAAGAGACAATGATGCTGTGTATCTTGGATGATTGGTTCAACAAGTGAAATCATCTATTAGCATGCCTTTGAATTGAAACTTTCCTTAGTTTGATCTAGATAGAGCTTTCTCCTTTAGGAATGCTTCATCCCTTCTGAATATGTGATCTAATCCTATCTTTTTCAACCTTTGCATCATCTTGTATGCTCTTGTCTTTTTCTTTCATAAATTGGTTTTTCTTCCATTCTGGGCTATCATTTCCTCCCCTGAGATTGTTACCTCTCCTGAGATTTAAATAACCTATATTTCTCTTTTTGTTTGGAAGATCTCTTGTTTTGTTATCAACCTGAAATTTGTTAGTTGCAATCCAAAAGAACAAAGTGCAAAGCACTTGATCTATAGCATTGTAAACATTTAAGCATTAATATGAACAAAACAGAGCAAATTTTAACTAGCAGGACCAATTATGAACTGACAGTACCTTTTGACTAACTAGCAGTACCATGTTTAAAAGCCAATACCAGTTATTTAATGTACAAAAACACATGTTTTTCAAAGATTTATCATTCCAATACCTCCTACTAGGTATTTGAATCTACCTAAATCAAAAGCTTTGGTGAGAAGGTCTGAAAAATTTCCTTTTCAGAATCAATTTTGACAACTTGAATTAACCTTTTCTCATTGCAATCCCTTGTGAAATGGTGTCTGATTTCAATGTGTTTTGTTTTTAAGTGTTGAACTGGGTTTTTAATGATACATATAGTACTGCTATTGTCAATGTAAATAATGGTGTTAAGAAAATTGTACCCATAGTCAAGCATTTGATTTTGGATCCAAAGAACATGCCCACAACAACTTGCACCAGCAACATATTCTGCTTCAGTTGTAGAGTTGGCCACCATTGTTTGTTTCTTGCATTGCCAAGATATGAGTCTGCAACCAAGAAATTGACATCCACCAGTTGTGGATTTTCTGTCTAGAGTTGCACCAGCATAGTCACTATCAGAATAAGCCACCAAATCAAAAGATGATTCCCTTGGATACCAAAGACCCAACCTAGGTTGACCCTTGAGATATCTAAAGATTCTTTTGACTGCTGTGAGATGAGAAACTTTGGGATGTACTTGAAACCTTGCACATACACATACTGAGAACATGATATCTGGTCTTGATGATGTAAGGTACATCAAAGACCCAATCATTGATCTATAATTATGCAAATCTACATCTTCACCCTCAGCATCTTTTAGTAAACCTTTTTCTGCATCCATTGGTGTACTTGCAACTTTAGAATCAGCAAACTGAAATTTCCTTAGGATCTCTGCTACATACTTATCTTGGCTGATAAATATGCCTTCTTTAGATTGTTTCACTTGGAGACCCAAAAAGAAAGTAAGTTCCCCCATGGAACTCATTTCAAACTTACTATGCATAAGTTTTTCAAATTCTACACACAAGACTTGGTTTGTGGATCCAAAGATAATGTCATCAACATAAATTTGCACCAGCAAGATGTCTTTCTTTGTTCTTTTGATGAACAAAGTTGGATCAATCTTGCCTCTTTGGAATCCATTTTCTAATAGAAAGCAAGCCAATGTTCATACCATGCCCTAGGAGCTTGGTGTAGACCATAAAGAGCCTTGGTAACCCTATACACCTTGTCTGGATACTCTGCATCAATGAAGCCTGGAGGTTGAGAAACATACACTTCTTCTTCAATAGTACCATATAAGAAGGCACTTTTAACATCCATTTGATAAACAGTGAAGCCTATGAAAGAAGCATAGGCCAAGAATAGCCTAATTGCTTCAAGTCTTGCAACTGGAGCAAAAACTTCTTCATAATCTACCCCTTCTTCTTGAGTATACCCTTGGGCCACCAATCTTGCTTTGTTTCTGATCACTATCCCCCTTTCATCTTTCTTGTTTCTGAACACCCATTTGGTTCCAATTGCCCCATGACCTTTTGGCAAATCAACCAATTTCCAAACCTTCTGAAGCTTGAATTGAAGAAGTTCTTCTTGCATTGCTTCAACCCAACTTGAATCATCTAAGGCTTTGTTAATGTTTTTGGGTTCAGCTTGTGAGAGAAAACATGAAAACAGGCATATGTTGGCAACTTCATGATTCTTTTCTTCATAAATAGAGGAGATAAACCCTTCTTGGTCTGAAGTCAAGACTTGAGATAAACCAACTTGAGATCTTGTTCTAACACCAGAATCAATGCTACCAATCACATCATCAGTTGAGTGATCTTTGAGAATTCTTGTGTTATGTGTTGTAGGAACTTCATAGGTAAATGGAAGATTGCCAATCCCCACTTCTTCTGGTAAAGAATCATCTGTTTGAACATTTAATGGCTCAGCAGTACCAATTTGTGAACTGGCAGTACCATCTGGTGAACTAGCAGTACCATTGTCATTTGCACTACTTTCTTGATTCTCTTGATTCGAGTTCCATGATCATCTTCAGTACCTTCATTTGTTGTATTTGAAGGTTCTTCTGACTTGAAGATAAATCCAACCTTTCCAAATTGGCATCCAGATGTAATCTTGATCTTTAGGAGTTTCAACATTGTCTTCAAAACCTGCATTATCATTAGTATTTGTACCTGTAACAGGCACATAATTCATAGATTCTGAAAGCCTATCAATATCAAACATCCAATCTGGCCAATGCCTTTCACATTTGTTAGTTTCTCTTGAAACTCTATGTGAAGATTTTCTTCCACTAGCCTAGTGCAACTATTATACACTCTATAGGCCTTACTTTGCAAAGAATACCCTATCAAATAGCCTTCATCAGCTTTTCCTTCAAACTTGCCTAAATGATCTTGGTATTGAGAATAGTGACATGACATCCAAAAGGTCTCATAAAACTTAAAGATGGTGTTCTACCAAAGAAAAGTTCATAAGGTGTCTTTTTATGTGGTTTTATCACAAGAACCCTGTTTTGTACATAACAAGCAGTACCTACTGCTTCAGCCCAAAATGAAATAGGCAACTTAGAGTCTACTAACATTGTTCTAGCAGCCTCTATAAGTGTTCTATTCTTCCTTTCTGCTACTCCATTTTGCTGTGGGGTTCTAGCTACACTAAATTCTCTTTTTATTCCTTTTTCCTTGCAAAAGTCATCCATAACCCTATTCTTGAACTCTGTTCCATTGTCACATCTGATGACTTTGACTTTCTTATCAGATTGGTTTTCTACCTCAGTTATATAAGATTTAAGAATCTCACTAGTTTCATGCTTAGATCTTAAAAAGAAAACCCAAGAAAATCTGCTATAGTCATCAGTAACAACAAGACAATATCTTTTTCCATTCAAGCTACTCACATTAGTAGGACCAAAAAGATCCATATGAAGCATGTATAAAGCCTGAGAAATTGAGTTATGGGTCTTGGGCTTACAAGAAGCTCTATGTTGTTTGCCTTTTAGACAATCAACACAGGTTTGGTCATTTTGAAAAATCTTTTTGGGTAAACCTCTTACCAAATCATATTTTGCAATTGTATTGATTGTTTTAAAGTTTACATGACCAAGCCTTCTATGCCAAAGCATAGATTCATCCAATGAGGCTTTTGCTACTAAACAAGTTAAACTCTCCTTAGGATCAATGTTCTTTAAATCAACATTGTACATATTGTTCCTTTTTGGGATTTTAAGAAGGATCTGATCTTCATCAGGCATTTTAAAATCAGAAGAAAAGAACCATACATTCATTGTCAGTAAATGAGAACATTGTTTTTTTGTCACACATTTGTGAACACTAAGGAGATTAAACTGAAGTTCTTTCACAAAGTACACATTTTCAAAATCTAATTTACTGGTTTTGATAGTACCTTTACCAGTAATCTTCCTTTTGATTCCTCCCCCAAAGGTAACATATCCTCCATCAACTGTTTTGAAGTCTGTGAGAAAAGACATGTTGCCTGTCATGTGCCTTGAACATCCACTATCTACATATCCTTGATCACCAATATCAGTTGAATGTTCCTGCACATGAATAAACATATTAGTTTCCTTGGGGTACCCAAGCCATGACAGACTTGGGTTTGCCTCTTGCATCAATGAAATCAAACCTTTTTAGGATTGTTGATGCACCTTTTGATTGGATTGGTTTCCATATCCAACATGCTGAGGACTTAACAGCATTTTCCCTTTTAATCCATTTTGTGGTCTTGGGTCTATCAGTACCAATTTTGGCAGTACCATTTGGTCTAGCAGGACCTTTTGGTTTTGGTCTCCAAATTTGTGTTTTGACCACAGATTTCTTTTGAATAGGAACTATTCACAACTTTTGGTACAATTTGAAAGTGTTTCTTGCACCCTTATCAGTTGGTTTTGAGTAACAGGCTTATTTTGTCTAACAGTATGTTTAACTTTTGGTGAGTTAGACTTAACTAAACTTTTTCTGGGGTGAGTAACATTTGTTTTAGACTTTGATTTACTCCCAGAAACCCAGTTGTTACAATAAGCATGAAGATGATTAAAGCTACCACAGTAATAACAAGCCTTATTGTACATAACAAAATTATCACCTAGTTGTTGTGACTTAAGATTGTTCCAATTTCTTTGGCTACCTCTAGGTTTGTTATTACATTTTTCACAACTTTCAACTGTTTTCAGAACAGCTTTAGCCTTAGTCTTAATCTCTACTCTTTTAGGACTAATTGGTCCTACTTTGTTTCCTTTGATGGAAACAGTCTCTTCTTCATCATCATCAGATACCCAATCTTCAATAATTAGAACATCTGATTTCTTATCAGTGAGCACCTTAGAGAGTGAAGCAATCTTAGCACTCTCAACAGGTTCACTTTTCTCTACAGGTTTAGCTAGTGGTTTGTTGATGATTTCATGTAAACCTGATTCTGCAAGATCTGATCCTGGGGGACAAGGGATTCCTCTATAAGGAGGTGGACAAGTATTGTATCCAATTCCTGATTTAATTCTCTTATTCATCTGATTTTCAACTATGCTTCTAGTACAATCAGAAGCAGTTTCCAAAGTGGTAACTGTTAGTTGAATATTATCCCTTGCCAAAGTCACTTTAGCACACTCAGTTCTTAACATTTTTATTTCTGCATCTTTCAAAAATATTTGTCTATTAAGAATGGCTTTAGAGTCAGAAAAAGTGAGTTCATTTTCCCTAAAATGGATTATTTGCTTTTCAAGTTTAGCCATACCACACTTATGATTGACTAGGTCTTGATGGGTTTTTCTTTCTTCTACTTTCAGTTCATCATAAAGTTTTATATAAGATTTTAATTCATCAAAAACTTTACAAGTATTAGAACATTTTGTAATTTGTACCTCAGGAGTGGAGAAGGCCATCAAAGCTAATTCATCTGAAGTTGACTCATCTTCACCCATAAAACTTCAATCAAAACCCATACCATCAATAGCAACCATTGCTTTAGGCTCAGTGACTTCCACAGCCTTGCTCTTGCTTTCAAAGCTTCCTTTCTTCTCAAAGCTTCCTTTATTCCTGTTCTCAAACCCTCTTCCCTTGTTATCCTGCTTCTTTGGTCTTCTACACTCTCTAGAGTAGTGACCCTTCATGTGGCAGTTGTAACACTCCACTTTTGACTTATCATACCCAGCAGGCTCATTACCATCTATGATAATCTTCTTTCCAGTCCTCATCAGCAACTTCTTAGCCCTTATGCTCAGAAGTGAAAGTTGTCACTTTTTGTCCATCTCTTCAAGATCATCAGGATTGATCTCTTGAAGGTCTTCAAAAGTTAATATGGACCCATTGTGTTGTGATGTCAGGAAGGCACACCCAATTTTTTCATCTAGAATGGTTTTGGTACTGCTAGAAGTACTGGCAGTACCAAAATTTGTGTTGGCAGTACCTTCTTCTCTGCCATCTTTTTCTTCATCTACAACTCTTGAGGTGCTTGGAGATGATACAAAAGCCATATTTCCTGAGCTTGACCAGTAGTCTTCTTTACTTCATGCTCTACTATTTTGAAATTGTTGTAGAGATCATTAAGACTCATCTGATCAATGTCTGGTTTGTTTTTCCAGACAATGACATGCATGGACCATTCAGAGGGTAAACTCCTAAGGAATTTGGAGTTTAGGTCTTCTTGAGTTATTAGCACTTCATGAATGGCTAACTGACTTAAAAGCTTCTGAAGTCTATTGAACATGCTGTCCAAAGACTCATTTGTTGTGGCTGCAAAGTTTTCAAACTGATGTTTGAGGAGTGTTTTCTGTGTTTTCTTGGTGGCATCATTTCCACCAAATCTAGCCACAATAGCTTCAAAAAGGGTTTTAGCATCTTTGTATTTGTTGAAGATCAAAAGCTGATCATTTGGAATAGTCATTAATAGCATACTCCTGGCTTTTAGATCATTTCTCTTTTGAATTCTTTCTTCTACACTTGATGGGTTTACTTGAACATGCGTTACAAGTGCATCGTTTACTGTGGTGGTGGTGATTGAAGGTTTGAATGAGTTTCCTTCTTCAATGATCTCCCAAAGTGCATAGTCTTGCACTTGGAAATATTGTTCTACCCTCAGTCTCCACATATCAAACTCATTTTGTTTGAGTAATGGAAGTTTTTCTGCAACATTGGTTTGAATATGTTCAACATCCATTGTTCTTTTAAATTGTAAATATCAGCCTAGCTCTGATACCACTTGTGAAGGATTATACAAACACTTGGGATGTGAATCTTAGTAACGTGTTTGGGATATTTATGTATGAATGTGATGTAGTATGCGGAATCTACTATAACACACTTAAAAGAACACAAAGGTGATGAGTTATGTAAACGTGAGTTATAATGAGCAATGAACACAACTTTAGTAACACAAAACGATTCAATATTATTGATGAAATAATACGGATGATCTAACTATCACCAGGATTACAAAGTAATCTTGAATCTTTGATTGTAAAAGGATTTGTGAAATGAGTAACTAAGTTACTAGAGAGATTGTTCTGTTTTGGTTATTAGTTGAAGAGATGCATGCACGAAGGTGGTGACTAAGGGAACCTTTTATAGAATAAGGTACCCTTATTACAAGTTGTCAAGTGGTTGAATATAATAAGATACTTTGACTATTCTAGCCTACAATTAAATACAACTACCAATGTAACAACTCTGTATATTCTTCTGCATACCACAGAAGACTAAACTACTTCTACTAAGCGTGTTACAATGTACAAAGACTAATAATTCAACAAATATCTACAAACAAATATCTATCAACTTGATCATAATCTTGGCAGGACCTTTATCAACTAGCAGTACCTTCCTACCCAGAAGGTACTGTTAGTACATCTTCATCTTCTTCAAAATCAACTAGCAGGCTCTTGGCATATCTGGCAGGCTCTTTGACTTGAACATTTTATTCCCAACATCTTGTTCGAAGGTTCGGCTCCGACTTCTATGTTGATCCACTCAACTCACTTATCTTCATCACCATGAGTTTTGCGAGAGAGGACATAGAAGATTTTCATGTTGAACGTTATAGTCCAAAAGAGGCAAAGGGGAAAGAAAAGGTTCGCGGACGAACAATTTCTTTTAGTTCTAGATAGTCAACAAATGACATATCTAGGTTATGAGAGGATATGTATATGTATATATATATATATATATATATATATATATATATATATATATATATATATATATATATATATATATATATATATTATAGTAATATAGGTATATAAGAGGAGAACTTACTAACAAACACATAAGTATTTATTAAACTAAGCATTTAAGACTAAAGGGGGCATGCAATAGGCTAGTTTATTAATCTACGCATATAGTGGTGAGCAAGAAAGTGAGGCGTACCTTTTTGTCTTCAACATGTGGTCTTCAAAAACTCCAAAGAGTATTGACTTATAAAAGCCAATTATGAAAGAGATTCCAACTTTCCCGATGAGTTAAAATTCTAGCCACTTGGTCCCCATGGTCTAATTGGTCCATAGTTGTTTGAACCAAACATGGTTTGCAATTGACTCGGATGCATATATGGTGGAAGTATTCCCCAAGGATTAAAACTTGGTGGATTTGGATAATTCCACATTGAGTGACTATTATTTTGACGGTTTGGTCTATTTTGATTTCTTCTAGGTTGAGGAGTTTTAGGCCGAAGATGAGGACTAGGTGGTCTTCTAGGAGGAGGTGTTTTTTACCTTAACTTTGGTTTAGAGTGTTCTACTTCATTTTTTAAAGATGGTTTATAGAATGTTTTTACATCCTCATTACTAGCTATGGGTATTTTTCTATCTTTCATAAGTATATACTTAGGTTTTGACTCTAAAGGTTTTTGCTCACTAGTTTCACATTCAAACTTTACATTTTTAGTTTCACTATTTGAATCCTTAGTTGAATTAAATCCTAATCCGGTTTTATCTCCTGATATCCTTTGAATACTTATTATTTCCCTAAGTGAATTACTACTATTTTCGAATTTGTTAAGTTTACAAATTTCTTTCTTAAGTATTTCGTTTTCATTTTTAGTTTCTTGACATGTTCTACATTCAAAAACTTCTTTCCCTTTTTCTAAGTTATGTAGTTTAATTTTTAATTCTAGTATTTCCTTTTCTAATTGATTATTTTTATGTTTTAGTGATTTATTTTTACTCATTACTTTTTGACCTAGTTTACATAATTTATTATATTCGCTATCTAAGTCTTTTTCATCTAAAGATAAATATTCATCACTAAAGTATTCAGTTTCGGAATGTACCTCACTTGATGTCTTAGCCATAAGACATTTCTCCTCCTTTGTGGTTTCTTTCTCATCTTCGTCACTATCACTCCATGCTCCTCCAACGAACGCCTTTTGGTTTTGCTCCTTTGTCATCATAGGACATCTTCCGATGAGATGATTTGGATCACCGCATTTGAGGCACTTCCTTTCGCTCTTGCTACCTTTGTCGTCTTTGTTTCTTTGGAGTGTCTTTCTTTCGTCATGTGGTTGTCTAACGAATCTTCCTCGTCTTTTAAAAAACTTCTTGAAGTCTCTTACGGCCATGGCATATTCTTCGTCATCACTATCGGAGGTTGAGCTATCCTCGTCACTTGATGCTTTCCTAGCTTTCAACGCGATTGACTTGCTTTGCTCTTTCTTTCCTTTGACCATCTCGGAGTCTTTCTTGATTATTGCTTCGTAGACCTTCAAGTTGCCAATCAACTCGTCAAGTTGAAGAGTTGACAAGTTCTTTGATTCTTCAATCGCCGTAACTTTAGCTCGCCATTTTGGATGAAGAGCCCTAAGAAATTTCCTAACAAAATTCTTACTAGAAAAACTCTCATCAAGTGCCTTTAAACTTGTGATGATTGTGTTAAACCTAGCAAAAGCATTATCAATTGATTCCTCTTCCGGAATCGTAAATTGTTCATATTGTTGAACAAGAAGATCTATTTTATTATCTTTGACTTGACTATTACCTTGGTGAGTTATTAGTAAAGAGTTCCAAATTTCTTTTGCGGTTTCACACATAAAGATCCTTTCGTATTCTTTACGTGGTAACGCATTATAAATAACCATTTTTGCCTCATTATTTTTAGAAAGCTTTCTTTTTAAATCATCACTTTGTTTTTCAAAATGTACTATTTCATCCTTTTTAGTTTCAAGATTATGTTGAATAGGTAAAAAATCACCATTAGTAATAACATGCCAAAGATCTAGATCTTTTGATTTCACATAAGTTTCGAATCGATTTTTCCAATAAAGAAATCCATCACTTTCAAATAGTGGTGGTCTTTGCATAGATTGCCCTTCTAAATATTTTTCAGATTCCATAGATCGTTTCAAGTTTTAAAATACAGTTTATTTTAAAAATCTTGTTTGACGTGGCTCTTGATACCAATTGTGGAAAACTAGAAGGGGGGGTTGAATAGTTTTACGTCTTTTTAATATTTATTTTGAAAACTTTTGTTTACTTTTAAAAAATTCGATTCGATATTATGTGACTTCAATTGTTAAACAATATGAGCGAGTATAGACAAATATAAATAAGTAATGTAAGTAAAGTAAAGTAAATGAAATGAAAGATAGGGATGGAAAGATCAAACCACAACACAAGGATTTATAGTGGTTCGGCTACAAGGACACCTTCCTTGCCCTACTCCACTCCCCGAGTCACCTACTCGAGAGTTCTCTTCACTATGTCAACAAACTCCCTTATGGCGGAGAAACCTTACACAACTTTAGCTTACACCGGTTTAACGACACAAAGCTAGATGTCGAGTTCTAATCGTAGCTAGAACCAATCTCACGACTTGTACACAACTTCTACACAACTTAATCACTACTGCTTCACGACGGCTTCACGACTTCTTCACGACTTCTTCACGACTTCTTCTCCACGACTACTTCACAGCTACTTCACAACTACTTCTACACTACTTCTTTACAACACAACTAGTTACTTACACTTAGATCTACTTATCACAACTATACAACACTTTACACAACTACAATGATGATATGAGTTAAGCTATAATACTTCTTCTCTAGTTGAAGGAGTATTCTTCTTTTGCACTTTGATGGTGGAAGCTTGGATCACTTAGAAACCAATGCTTAAGAGAATATGATCAAAGGGTTTTTAGAAAAGATTTACAAGATTTAAAACAGAAGGTTTGGGGTGCAAAAGGTGAGTAAAAATCCAGGGGAAGGCTGGTATTTATAGGCAGAAAAACTGGACAGCTGGGAGCTACTGGAGCGTGGCCGGCCCCCTTAAATAGGGGGCGGTCCCCTTAATTTTAAGGGGGCCGCCTAGCATAATTAAGGGGGCCGCCCTCCCTATCCGTTGCCCAGTTTTGTCTTTTTGTGGGGAAGGTTTTTCTGGAACATTTTTACTGATTTTGGTTGAAAATTTGAATTCATAAATTTATAATGAATTAAACCTTTTTATTTATTACCAAAAATGTTTTTCTAAAAAATATAAAATGTTTTTGACACTTTATTAAAAATGTTGTGTTTAAGAAAATGTTTCTTTGATCATATAATGCATTAAGCATTAGTTCATTCATACCTTAAGTGATTTGAGTTGTAGAAATAGATATTTACAACTAAATACTTGTTTACGTCATAATTTTTCGATTAATGATTTTACATTTTGTGATTATCAAAACGTAGAGATATCGAAAAATATTAATAACGTGTTTAGGTATTATTTATATCAACACCACGCGGTTTTACAAATAATCGGATTAAATAAGAATAAAAATTAGGGTTTTGTAAAAGTTTATTAAAAATAAAAATAGAGGCGCGTGGGGTGGGTTTTACCGTCGAGAAAATGAAGGGTGAGGTGGCGGTGGCTCCCAGTGGTGGTGGCAGCAAGCGTGGGTCGTGCGTGGTGGAGTTACAAGGCGCGTCGAGAGTTAATAAGCTCCAGAAAGGCTTAGAATAGTCCGATCTATTGACTGGGAGAATAAAAAAGGTGTGGCCGGAAAAGTTGACCGGAAAATTCGGCAGCCGGACGGTGGTGGTGGGTTTGTCGGAGAAGACGACCGGCGATGGGGAAGGGAGAGAGAGGAGAGAGTATTGTGTATTTAGTGTGTGTAGAATGAATAAAAATAATAAGGAAATACCCTTTTAATACCCATCAGGGACCAAACATGGTCAAATTAAAGTGTAGAGGGCGCGGTGTATTATATTGGGCAGGGGTATAAATTGTCAACTGGGTAAAACTTTTGCCATAATCACTGTGGGACACATTCGACGTACCAAACGGACTCGAAAAATTATAAAACTTGCATCATTGCTCACGAAATAATTCTTCCAATCAAAACGAGTATAAACTTACATAACTTTTTGAAATCAATATTTTTAGCTTATTCGATTCGTTTTATGCTTTCTAGCATTTATCGAGAAAAAACTCTTTGGTATTGAGCTCTGTGAAAGCAGCCACACGCCATCTTTTGATTCTTCACAATCATTGGATTGGCTTATCTGATACAATCACGATTTAGAAAACTAATATGACAAAAGACACCAATGGTCCAAAAGTAACGCAAATCATTGGGATCCCCATTATTTCACATTGACTTGAATTTTTGTGCAACAACGCATTTGTGGCCCTAACTGACAGACTTATAGTTTTTCTTTAAAATGAAAAGCTCCTTGCAGCACCGCGCGAAGGACTCCATTTTTAAAAATAGTCTTTTGGTTTTATGGATTTTTTTAAAATTTAATTCTTAATGATTAAATTTCAGACAAAACTTAGCATTAAATTTCAGACAAAACTTAGCATCGCATTCTCGCGACAACGTTGCGGTTTACAGCTTGTTTAATTTAAAAAAGAGGATTCATCTTATCTTCATCATTCATATTCGAAGACTGTATAAACCTTTTGAAGTTATATCCAAATAGTTGTGCATTTGCTAGAATTACACCTTTTTATGAGCCCTCCTCCGAAAGTTCATATAGCCCATTTGTAACAACCCAACACCCCCACCCAGATACGCCTTGAAGTTAGCTATCTACCCATTCAATTAATCATCAGGCTTATACACATAGAATAATTGTGCATTCGCAAACTTGAAACTTTCAGTGTGTACAAGCTTTTCCAAAGACTTTTCATCATTCACGACTTTTTTTCATTGTGACTAAAGACTTGGGGGTGTTTGTTTCGGCTTACGGCTTTTTTGGTTTTGGGCTTCTTATGTTTCATAAGCTCACTTTACGTGGCTAATCAATGTCCTTATAAAATATTGGCGATGTGAAAATTCGTTACATCTGATGCCAAAGTAATTAACTACTAATTGCATTGTAGATGTTCTTAATATGTAATCAAATAAACCACAGATCTAGGGAAAATAATAATCAACCAATCACTCAAAAGAATATACCGGAACCATACTTTTTTCATTGAAATTCATCATAACAAGATAGTAACACCAACAACAGGTCAAAAACCCTTCAACACCACATAATTAAAAAAAACAATTGCTAAAGATCCCGATAACTACACAACCCTAAAATCATCACCACTTTCCTTCAGAATCACCACCACCACGGCTAGAGTACCTGTCACCACCACCTCCATAACCACCACCGCCTTCACGACGACCATAACCACCACCACCTCCGCCTTCACGACGGTCACCACCGTAACCGCCACCACCACCATATCCACCACCTCCTTCTCTCCTTCCACCATATCCTCCGCCACCACCTCCATAACCACCACCTCCTTCACGACGTCCACCGCCGCCACCGCCACCTCCGCTCCTCGACTGAGCTTCATTCACGGTGATGTTCCTTCCGTCAAGGCTCTGGCCGTTCATTCCTTCAATAGCAGCACGTAAACCTTCCTCTTCCTTGAAGGTAACGAATCCGAAGCCTCTTGATCTACCAGTCTCACGGTCATTGATAATCTGTTCATAAAAAAAGTAAAATCAATACCAGATCTAAATATATATAAAAATATAATAATAAAATATTAAAAAAAAGAAAAAAAAAATTAGGTGTAGCTATAATACGTAACCGATCGATCTATCTGTCTCTTAAGAAAAGAGAAGAAGATGAACGTACCGTTGATAGGTAAAAATAGTAACAGTAACAATAGTAACAGTAACAGTAACATTAGTAACATTTAGGAGTAGTAACAGTGATATTTGTCAACCAATTGGTGTTTTGATTGACAAACGGACCTTCGAATCGACGATTTCACCGTACTGAGAGAAAGCTTCTTCGAGGGAACGGTCAGTTGTGGCCCAAGCGAGGCCACCGACGAAACATCTGTATTCAACGTCAGCTGAAGCCATTGACTTGATTTAATTAATTGGTTGGGGAGATAAAGGAGAAAGGTGAAAGTGTGGGTTGGATGAGGCTGGAGTTGTGGGGTTTTATAGGGGTGGAGTGAGGGTAGTGGGTAGGGTTTGTTTGATGATAATGCGTTGGGGGTGCGTAGTGCGCACCGTTAGATATTTTTAAGTTTTGCGTGGGCTCCTTGAGATATTTTTTTGCTAGGGTTAATTAGTGTCACGATTTTTATTTATTTTTTTCATAAAGTCTTTCGAACAATTTTTTCGTGAATAACACTCGGTTCATGAGTTATTTTTTCGAAAGAAAAGAAGAGAAGACGAAAGAGAATCTTGAAAAAAATAAAAAAATTATGTTCTCGAGTTTTTTGTTAGAAAGAAAAGAAGAGAAGAGGAAAGGAAATTCCTTCAAATCTTCTTTCCTAACTTTCTTCCCAATATTAAGGCTATGTTTGGTAACCCAAATTATTGGGAGATTATGGGGGCTACAGCTTTTTTTCACAAAATAATCTATTGTCCAAAAAGTAGTATCGTTTGGCTGCAAAGATTAAGAAATATTATAAGAAAAATAATCTCTAAAATTAAAAGTTCATCCAACCAGCTTTTTAGAATGGGCTAGAGATTATTTTTTATATAATTATCATTTTAACCTTCAAAAAACCCACATTTATTATTTGTATGTCCAGTTACGTCATTTTACACTTTTAATCTACAATTACAGCTAGTTTGCCAAACACTAAAAAAAAAAAAAAAAAAAAAAAAAAAAAAAAAAAAAAAAAAAACTACATTATTAATCTTTTTCAGTACCAGCATCAGCACCAGCAACAGCAATTTTGCCAAACACACCCTAAGATGATTTGGAGAGAAAAAAGCCTCAGGCTTTTTTTAAAAATATTATCACCAAAATACCCTTGAGCTAAAATATTAATTTTACCTTCTCTACTACTATCACTATTCAGCCGTACATCATTTTCTTCTCTACTATTTCTCCAACTACTCTATACATTATCAGGTGATAACTTCAATTCCTATTATTGTCTTATCTTGGTAGATTTTCATATGTATATGAAATTGCATGCATGGGTCACGTTTAGTTATTTACAACAACATACTTGATTTGTTATTATATATTCATTTTTATGTGTTTATTTCAATCATATATTGCCAGCCTAGCCTTCTGTCTATATATGTATATTTTTGTATTAATTTTATGATTCTCATGATATATTAATTCCAACAAGTTTATGCTATTAACATTGTGTAGGAACTTGATAGCATCGTTTATGGTTAGAGTTGTAGTAACTAAAAAAGATTATCATTTGTGACTTGAATATTTGTTTCTTATTGGAAACATAGGTTTGCTTAAATGAGTGAGTCGCTCACAGGTTTGCTTATTAGTCGCAATTGTTAATAGTAGCTACTTGTTAGATTAACGACAATGAGAGGCCAAATATCAAAAAGACTTGTGAAAATAATAAGTTTAATAGAGAATTCTTTAGTTACTTATTTAGTTATTACATATGATTCCTATGGACTAATGCATAGAATTTGTAGCAGACTTGATATTTAGGATGGATAGCACTTTGATTGAGAGAATACTCACCATTCGACGTGTTGTGAGAGCTCGACAATTGGCAGCAGTTCGTTTAGTTTGTTTATTGGTAGCTTTGATTACTCGACGTAGACTTAATCACATGAACCGTGCTAATTTACCGACTAAAGATGTTATTTTACATCGCAAAAATGTACGAGAAGAGATGTTACACAACCTCTCAACAAGTGGTAAATGTCGTGATATTATACGTATGAGGGCGAAATCTTTCGCTTGAAGTTTCTTTTGCTCGAACTTTTGCATTTTATTGTGTTTGGTCATTTTGAGAAAACTACATTTATTTATCTAGTTATTTGGTGTTAAGCATGTTGAACTTGTTTTGCTTATTTGATTCAAATGAGTTGGACTTCTTTTAATTTTTATGTTGTTGATATTTGGGTAAAATTATGTGTTTGTTTTATTAAGATATTATGAATTATAATTTATCTAGCTATAAAGGGTATAGTTGTAAAATTTTTAATTTTCTTTTCTCTTCTCCCCAACTTGGGAACATAAAAGAGTTGCCTCTTCTCTTCTTTTCTTCTCAACTCGAGAACACAAGAAACTACAATTGTATTCTAACCTCCTCTTTTCTTTCCTCTCCTCTTCTTTCTACACCTTTTCTTTTCTTTCCTCATCAAACTCGGGAACAGAGTGTAGAGCTCGATATGAGGAACAAATCACATGACATTTGTCCCTTTGATGGCCAAAAACGGCGCCATTAATGTTCTGTGGTTGCCACCATTCGTACGCCACTCTACAAATAGCCGGTGGAATCACGACCCACCATTCTTTTTTTTTTCTTTTTTTTTCTTTTAGTGGGTGAGTATTTTTAGTGGGTATTTTGTAGGTCCTTCAACGTGTTATTGGGTTTTTTGCTAGAGAGGATATTCTAGTGAGAGTTCTAGGTATGCTGGCATACCAAAACTCCTCATTTGGGGCCCACGGGTGCCAAGTCA